>JAKSZT010054558.1:1298250-1310047 GCA_026826555.1 Tolypeutes matacus
ATATAAACCAGAATTTTATTTTTTAATAGGTAAAGGATAATATAAGCATCACAGAGACTGAAATACATGTCAGCATTTAATCTAAAGAAGTCAGGTTTTAATTAGATAAGTTGCTTGGTGAGCATAGAATTAGAGAGCAGGTATTAACTGAATAGTTGAAATGTTTGTTAGCATCAGACAATAATGGAAATCTGACTGCTCAAATATTAGTGCCAAAGCACAGTGTGCAATGGATAGGGCTAGAAACCCACCACCAATTCTGTCTGCTTCCTTGTCTTCATGTTTCATTGTTGACCATCTTCATTGTACCCCATATAATTCCCACTTTTTTTTTCGTGTAGCAAAGATTTTTACCTTTCTGACAAACTGTACAGGCACTGTTTTGCACAAGCGACGAAGAAGCCCTTTTGAAAATAACTCGCATTGAGGAGAGCAGTCAGGCACACAAACTTGACAGCGACCAAGACCCGAGCCTTTGGAGAGGAGGAGTGTTTCTGACAGAACACAACACAGCATTGCTGACGTGAGTCTGCAGCACAGCACCGTGGATTTATGTTTGAATCCTTAGAATTGAGCATGCAATAAGCATAAACCAAAGGATCTGTTTCACCAAAAACTTGACAAAATCCTGGGGCACAAGACTCACAGCATTTAACTCTATCTAACAGAGCACCACAAAAGCAGGTTAGAGGCATCCTCGGACTCCATTTCTCCCAGACCACTGCGCAGCTTTGGCACTTTGGAAGCTCTACAGCTTTGGTGCACAGTGGGCACTTCACTTGGCATATTTCAACAATCTCTAGCTCCACTTACCTCAGGTGATTTATGCTCATGGAGTGAGACATGCACACATACCTGGTGACTGTATAAATTACTAAAATGCTTTTTGAAAGAATGTGACTTTAGATATTAAGTGCTATAAAATCTATAAAATGTGCATACCCTAAGACCCACTAATTCCAAACACTGGAATTTTTATATGCAAATAATCCCCAGTCAGAAAATGTAATATGTACAAGATAGTCACAATAGTGCAATTTATAACATTGAAATTATGAAAAAACTAAAACTACAATAATATGGGAACAAGCATTGAATTTCATCTTTCTAATATGCTCATTTCAGGAGTGGAGGTGGCTTAAGGAAATGGGTGCCGTTCTCCCACATGGGAGGTCCTGGGTTCAGTTCCCAGTGCCTCCTAAAAGGAAGATGAACAGACAGTGAGCCCAGACAATGAGGGGATGGAGAGAAATAAATGAATAAAATAAATGTTAGATAAAATAAAATACAATGCATATTTCTTCACAATTTAACATCTCCAAAATTGAAATACATATTAAAGGCATGTCATAGTTTAATTGAAGTTATTATTTTTCTTTCATTGTGGTATATAAAATAATGGTGCATCTTACAATCAATAGCATCTTAGATTCAATAAGATATATCAATTTTATAACATATCATCAAATTGTAAAGCCAGTAAATTAAAAATCATGGGATTGGAAAATAAGCATGAAAATTATTTAATTTATGTTAATAAATGTTACTTTAAAAGAGAGAACACAAAATTGAACTTATAGTGTATTGCAACTATGAAAACAAAAATTTTAAACTAAGCAATGGACAGACTGAAAAAGAACAAGAAATAAAATATTTGTAGGAGAGAGTTAGGATTTTGAGGTATTTTTTTAAACCTGTGTGCTATAATGTATTAAAAATAAATAAGACTTTTTAAAAGAAAGACCAGGGAAACAGTGGTGGCTCAGGCCACTGGGCTCCTGCCAACCACATAGGAGGACAGTTTCAGATCCCAGTGCCTCCTAAGGAAGACAGCGAGCAGGCATGATTGGTAGGCACGGCAAACTGACACAACAGGAGACACAAGAAGAAAAAAATGTAATGAGAGACAGAACAAAGCAGGGAGCAGAGGTTCCTGGTGCCTCCTAAAGAACACAGCGAGCTGACGTGGTGGGCAGGCATGGAGTGCTGACGCATCAAGATGACTCAACAAGAGACACAGGAAGGAAAAAACAATAATGAGAGACACAACAAAACAGTGAATGGAGGTGGCTTGATTTGGCACCTCCCTTAAACATTGGAGGTCCCGGGTTTGCCAACCAGTGCCTATTAAAGAAACAAGGAAGATGAACAGACACAGCAAGTGCAAACAACAAGGGGGTGGGGAGAAATAAGTAAATAAAATCTTTTAAAAAAATAATAAAAGTAAGACCAACGGTCAATATCAGTGAAGAGAACATGAAGATTGATGTGCACTAAATAAATATGCTCTCAAAATATTATTTGCTCTTAGAGTTCTGAGACTGCCATAACCCATTTTGAGGAAATTCGGAGAATGGAAAAGATTCCATTCTGGAAATGGAAAAGATGGAGAATGGAAAATGGAAAAGTCTCTTCTGGACTCTGGTCTTGCCAACAATACTTGGCATTCCTTGGCTGAAGGCAGCATAACTCCATTCTCTGCCTCCTCTGGTGTACTCCTCTGTGTCTGTGCCTCTGTGTCCAAATGTCTCACTCACAAGCACATCTGTCATATTGGGTTTAGGGCTCCCCTTAGTCTAGTATAACTCATCTTGATTAGCTTACATATGCAAAGCCCTGCTTCCCAATTAGGTCATATTCATACCAACACATACTTAATGTTAGGACTGAACATCTCTTTTTCAGGGGCCACTATTCAACCCACAACATTGGCTCACCCAGTACCTGGAGCACAGGTGAAAACATTACCTTCCCTGCAAAAGTGAGGACAGTGATCCTACTGAACCTCTCAGCTGTGACTTTTACTCCCAACTGCCTCATATGAATTAGGAACAGCAGAGTGGTGGTGGGTTCTTTCTTTATTTCTAAATCTCCTTGCAAAATCATAATGCACATAAATAGTGGCTGATGTTTAAGGATTCAGGCTGTATAACACCTGCTGAGTGATGCTTCCCCTTATGTTTAATGAGTTTAGTCCTCTTGTCCTCCTATTAGCCCACAGACAGGCCATGGAGGGACCTTATTCAAAATGCCCGTGGATGGGAGCTACCACATTAGAGTTTGCTGATGATGGATATCTGCCAAAGTGTTAAGTAGTGCTCTGATGCCGATGGTCTCAGAAGTTTGTGCTCATCTCATAGCCATTTTGTGCTTATCTTTCCACTTGCTTAATGGAAGGACAGTTGGACAGTCCTTGACTGACCATAAAACATTTTATTTAGATATTTTGGGGGACAATCTGAAAGTAGTAACACAGACTATAAAAACTAGTGAATTTTGTTCAGACAATCATTGCTTTCTGCCTAAATCCACAAAACTTTAAGAAAATCTCATTTGCAGTGTCTAATATTTTGGGTAGACATTCCTCTATACAGCACACACAAACACACACACTCATACTCACACTCACACAACCCTACACACCTTAATCTTATTCAGGAATTCTGGGAAATGCAGCGTGTTTGAGCTCGAAGTTCTTGTAAGTTTATTTATTGCAAGATTCTCTTTCCCCATATGAGAAACAAAATGTGAGTAGAGCTGCAGCAGTCTGATATAAAATTAATGATAGGGGGGCGGATGTGGCTCAACTGGTTGGGCGTCCGTCTCCCATATGGAGGGACCCGGGTTCGATCCCTGGGACCTCCCGGTAAAAAAAAAAAAAAAAAAAAATAATAATAATAAATAAATAAATAAAATTAATGATAGACTTGGAATTAAACATGTGTCCTCATCCTCTGAAGATTCTATTTGTACTCTGTGGCAATTGAAGGAGAATGTTTGTCTACTGGCAATAAAAAGGGATATTCAGAGAATGAGAACAGTGCCAGCAATTAGATGGGTGGAAAATCTGTGCTGTGAGTTCCCTGGATGGATACACAAATGGGATAATGTCAAGTAATAAGTGTCAAGAGTGTAGGGAGTGAGGGTCCAGTTCTTAGGAAAGGGGAGACAGGGAAGCCTTTCTCTTTCTGTTCACTCAAAACAATCTGACCACCTCTCGCAGCCCGCATTGCTACCACCTGGTCTGGGACACCATCACCTACCAAAGAGATCACTGCAAACGCCTTTTCACTACGCTCCCTGACAGTTCCCTCTCTACCCACAAAGCAACCAGAGTGTTCCATTTAAAATAAAAGTTTATAAACTACAAACTTGTTTAAGTATAATTTAAAACAGTAGTTAGATCACATAATTCTGCCCAGATCCCTCTAGTGCTTATGCATTTCACCCCAAGTAAAATCTAAAATCCCTTCATAAACTCATATGTCTTTCATGCTCAGTTGTACTGCTCACTTCTCTTTCAGCATTAATTCCCGTCAATTCTCCCTCTCTCTCAATCCCTTGCTGTGTCTTGACTCTTTGCAGCTCCTAGAGGAACCAAGTATATACCTGCCTTAGGGCTTTCCCAAAACACCAGACCTCCTATATGTATAGCTAACTTCTTCTCTCCTCCAGGTCTTTACTTAAAAGTCATCTTTTCAAGAAAAACTGCCCTGACAACTCAATTTTAAAATGCTACCCATGTGAAATGAATAAAAATACATTTTGTATTTTTAATCTAAAATTTGTTATAATTTTCTTTCTGAATTTTAGCATCAGTAAAACCCCTTCTGTACACTTACTTGGTCTTTCTGGTGTCCCAATACCTTGCATGTACAGTTGAACGGTCTGAGACAAGGAGGGATCGTTATGGCTTCAGGAGTGGCTAACCAGACCCAGATGTTGCAAACTGAACCCAGTTTATCTCTGTGTCTCTCTTACTCTCTTCTCTACCTAGGCTCCATTCTCAGGCATCCCAACCAAATGTGTAATATGATTGCAGCAACTCCTGACCTTCTATTCTCCCAGGATTAAGTCCAGCCAAAAATAGTCCCTGCCTTCATCCCACAACTATCCTAGCAATTATCTTTGATTGAGTCAAGTTCCCATCTCAGAGCCAACCATGTGGACTGAGAAATGGGATGTAGGCACGAGGAAGTTCAAAGTGGTTCTGAGGATCCTTGAGATCCCCTTCATCCAAAGCTCTTTGGGATATTTGTGAGGCCCTTACCTTTCCAAACATGTATCTTTGCGAGAGCCTAATTTTCTTTATATAATTCAACCAAACAACAGAGTGCAAGAGATTATATGCAAAAGAAGATATGACATTCTTGTTGTCTTTTTGATCCACATATGTAGTGATTTTGAAGATGTAATCAATGCCCTTCTTCTTACATCTTTTGTTTTGATATAGTAAATAGTGTTACGTTTTTAAAAGTGAGATTTTTATATTCATATTTAATAGGTTCATTATTGTCATTATTAATGGAGTTATGAACAAATGGTTAAGCTTTTTGAAAATTTCTCAGCTTTAATATCTAATAAGTTAAATTTGCATAGACATATTCAGCAGAAACTAAGGTTTTTACAGTTCTCAATAAATTTACAAGTGTAAAGTGATACCAGAGGGTATATATTTGAGTCCTGCTGCTATAGAACATAGGGCAAAATGTTGGGGTGTTTTGATGAGATGAGGGTTGTCTCACACTGACCCCTGATTTTATACCATTCTTGGAGCTGCTGCTCTACTTTGTCATTTTGTGAGGTTAGAAGTCAAAGCATGGTTATCTGTAACTAGACCGTCATCCTAGGACGTGGGAGGAGGATGTAAAGAAATTCAACTCCCCTCCTGGAGAGATGAGGTAGAGTGAACAGTTGTGAAGAATGAGTAACCATAAGGAGAGATGCCCTGACGTTCCAGCCATTCCAGCAGATCCACCAGGCTGATGAATGGAGTTCCTTTTGAATTTATCAGCTCAAATGACAGCTGCAGTAGCATGCCCAGCTGGCACTATTTGGAACCAAAATAAACCATGTGCGGTGACCCTAGGCAACCAAGCGAGAACTGAGATATTAAATATTGCTGTTGTTAAGAATCACTTAATTTTCTGATACTGTTACACAGTCACAGTCAAATGGAAACCTCTCTGTGCAGTCCACCAATCACTCACTGGCAGTTCCTAACATTGGCCTTCTCCTCTTCTGGATATTGGAAGCTTTACTCACCTTCTTCCAGAGGGAATGACAGTCTCCATGTATTCACCTCAGTTTCTCACTCCATGTTGAACATCATTTCTACCATGGAGTTGTGATTACACCTTTAGTTCTTGTATTATCCATTTGTTGACAGCATATCCCTTTTTTAAAAAAAAAATCTATTTTTGTCACATAATCATACCTAACTTTCCCCGTTTTAATCACTTTCAAGTATAGAATTCAATGGAATTAATTATATTCACACTGTTTTGCTACTATTATGACCATCCATAGGAGACCTCCCACCACCTCAAACAGAAACTCTGTACCCATTAATCACCAATTCTATTCTCTCATTTGCTCACACTGCCCCTGGGAAGCCAGTACTCCATATTTTCTTGCTCAGTAATAGTAGGTGAAAAAGATGTGATCTACTCAGTTGACTGGCTCTCCATTGTGGTCATCCTGCTACCACTATTTATCTAGAGAAATCACATCACCCAGTTTTGCATCACAAAGAACTTGAAAATACTGAGATATTTGAAGTAGGCATTGATCTTCTTATGTGATTATAGTAACTCATGTTCAATACATAAATGAGTTAATTCTGCCATATTTCCACATGCATTTTAAGAAAGAGATTTACTGACCTAAAGTTTTAGTTGAGAACAGAGGTCCTGCTGGATAAATATGAATTGAGGATGGGGGAATAATTTCAGTGCCCACATAACTACTTGTTGCCTCACTTCATTGCATAATTTAGAAATAAACATGGGTCATAAAAAGAAAAGAAAAGAAAAGAAAAGAAATAACAAGTTTCATAAAATCTTATTATTTGGCAAAAAGCAAACACAGGTTTTGTCTAGGTTCCCTATATCTCATCTCCTCTGAGCTGATTGTGTGCCTTCATCTCTGGGTTGATCGAGTCTAGGCTTTGGTACTGATCCTACTCTTGGCTAACTGAGCCGCTCCATCTATTAGATATCCTTCAAATTTCTTTGCCACTTTTTGTTTTGTGCCTCCTATCATGAATCCCCAACTCTGGTTGTGATCACTGCAGCTGGATTCTCTGAGTTTGATGGCTCATTGCTCAGAGTTGCTTCTCAATTTCACTCTGAGTAAAAGTGAAAACCCCTACAAAGTCCATATGCCCTTAAATGTTCTGCCGTTCCACACCCTTACCTATCAGAACTAATCCCCTTCTATTTTCACATGTACTCCTCCACTCTAGTACCTGGACGTCACCAGGCATCTCTTCACTTTAGGATCTCTATGGCTCCACCCCATATGTGCATGGCTAACTTACTATCCCCTGTACATCTTTGCATAAAATTCTTCTCAAAGAGAAATATTTCTACTACCTTATTTAAAAATGTTATCTTGTGGAAATAAGTAACACATCATATATTTCTATTATAAAATTCACTTTAATTTTCTTCCCGGTTTCTAGCATCACTGAGACCCCTTCTCTCCATACAGTTGCCCTTTCTGGTGTCCTCAGAGCTTGCATGTACGGTTAAACTATCTAAAGCAATAAGGGTTGGTTATGGCTTCATGAGTCCTTATCAGAACTCCAATGATGAAAACAGAACCCAGTTTCTTTCTACTTTTCTATTACCCCCCTTCTATCTTGATTTCAGTCTCAGGCAGATGTCCCTTCCTTATTTATAAGATGATTACAGCAATTACAATGCAGGTATTACACCCTATACAGTATCTTCTTTCAGGATTAGGTCCAGCAGATAATAGCTTGTGTCTGCATCCTCTGACATTCCTAAACAATGCCTCTGATTTGGTCAGGAATCACTCTCAGAAGCCACCTCTGTGGCTGAGGAATGGGATGCATGCCTTGAGTAACTCATGACTGCCCCTGTTGCAGCCAGTCCATCCAAACAAAAGATTGGGAAAGGAAAGAGGGTTGGTTTTGCAAAGGAAACAGGGATACAGTTCCCAAAAGAGGAAGTGAAGGCTCACCCATCACAAAACAACCAACATTCCCAACCCTGCTCTCTCTACTTGGTGTATCCTGCAGCGGGTCACCACTCTGACCGCAGTGCTTTATCCACCTCCGCGCCTGTTGTCCTTCACCACGGATCCAAGACCCCTGGACTGACCGTCCTGAGGGGAGGGGCTTCATCTTGGTAATTATGTGTTCCTTCTCCCAGTTCCTAGCAAACATCGAGAAGACTTGGACAGCTATGTGCTCTCACACTTGGAGGATGCTCTCTGGGTTCAAGAAGCGGAATTTCCCATGAGCTGGTCTAACACAACTTTTGGTGGCGCTGACCCTAAACGCTCTGAGAATCTGATCTCTCAAGGTCCTTTTTTCAGTCCCCTCTGACTCTTCTTTGGCTCCGCCACCGCGTGGGCTGAAAACGGCCTCCTTCGCAGGGCAGGAGGTGACACACAGAGCGATTCCTCCAGGTCAATAGAATCAAGTCCCGAAACTTCATGGCACAGGCCTGGAAGGGCCTCAGCCTGGAACGGAGGGCAAGGGCAGCAGGGGCGGCGCAACATTTGCTCAGCCCAGTCCCCCTCGGCCTCCGCTGTACCTGCCGGTAGGAGGCGCTGCGGCTCCTTGTACCCGCGGCCAAGAGCCTACAGAACCCTTTTCTCCTGGTTCTTAGTGGAGTTGGTTTGGACTCCGGAAAGCCTTCTTAAGACGCTGAAGTAAACTGTAGGAAATGAGCACAGGATTTAACTATCTCAAAGCATATCAGCTTCCACAGCACAAGGTTATTACCCTTGTTCAGCTAACTAGTCCCCAGCTATCTCCTTCTACCTAGCCGCCTTGGGATATTTCCTCTCTTCCTCCAAGGTGAGAAGGACCAGGGCAGGCCCATGTAATGAGTGTCCACTGTATGTCATGAACTCCCAACACCACAGGACAGGATGTGTAGGAGGAGGGCAGGGGCAGGAATGAGCGGACACAGGCAGCGGCTCTCTACTTTTCTGCTGGAAAATGAGGGGTGGGAATTCCCAGTTCAACTCTAAGCTGCAGCATTATTTTGGTTACTTTATGTAATCATTTCTTGTTTAAACTTTCTCCGAGCAGGGATCCTTTCTTGGGCAGGCTGAAAAAGGGCTTCAGGGAGGTTGTCTGCCTTTTTTCTTTGTATATATAGATACGATGAACATTCATGTGGCATTTAGAAAATGCAGACATTAGGGATTTAGATTGTCTATGAAAAGAATGCCTTCATCTAAGCCTCCTCTAGCAGGCACTGTTTTGCTTTTCAAAAAGCAACACTTATCCATTTCTTTGTATCCTTTCTCAATCTATTCTCATATACTATATATAAGTACATTAAAATATAGATGCATATGGGCATGTGTTAGATGTATGCATATTTCCTCCATTTCCCCACATATATCAGGATTCTATCTATAATATTCTACACCATATTTCTTTCCCACTGATAGTATACTTTGTTGATATTCCATGTCATTAGCAAGATATGCATGACATCATTCTATTTAATATCTGCATTGTATTCCACTATAAGAATACACCATCATAGTTTAACCAGTCCCACATTGAGGGACATCCTGTTTCAAAATTTTATTGCTGTAAACATTGCTGGAGTGCATATCCTTGAATAGAGGGGTTACCACAGCTCCATGTATGTATCCAGAGCCCATCTTTTGCTGATAAACTCTCTCATATACAATCAGTGTTCTGAGGACCTGACGTATTGAAACTCACAGGTGGTTGTGGGGTGGTGAGGAGCTGTGTGTTGACAACACCAAATTCTTCCAGATGCACATGTGTGTCATTGGACCAAGGGAAACCTGGGAACGTGAAAACTGTCACCATAAAACATCAAAAGCACCTCATTTTTCCATGTAATGGGAATGTGGTAACATCTTTGCCTGTAGGAGTCAATGTTATTGGGTCAAAGTCTGGTCTGTTATTACTGGAAAGAGTGAGTGCAATGCCTATTTTTATATCTGTGAGAAAAATAGACTGGGAAGGATATCTGACATTTTTCCCTTTTAAATTGTGACTATTGTATTGAAAGCTCTGCTTTTCAAGCAATATGGAAAGGCCAAGATCTTCATTTAAATGGACTCATTCAACCATCTCCATAGTCTACAATGCAAGTATTATTGCTATTTTATGGACGAGTACTCCTAGACCCAGAGAGTGATGTAATAGCAAGTGGTAGCAGAACCAGGAATGCCTCCCTCCAAAGCAGTTGTGTTTTCCATCATTCTGGGCTGTCTTTTGGAGGGAACACAGTTCTACACTAGGGTTATGATGTAGTTACCCATTCTTGTTGCCTCTTATTCCTCATCTCTAAGGTGGACATAATTATCTAAGCAGACCTACCTTCATAATGAAGGTTTTGTTTTCTAGTTCATAATATTGCTACCTTAATAAGATATGTTCATAAAACATGAGAGACAGAAAGGTTCTCCTTTCTTGTGGAACTTATTGCTCACACCCCCATTTTACCTGTGTTAAAACTTACCATATAAACTTTATTTATGATGTAATAAAATTATTTTTGTCAATATCATAGACACAAGCATTTATATTGGCAAGTGATACTTCTAAGTATCTGAGTAAATGGTTTTCTCACAACAGAGACACTTGCTGCTGAGCCGCTCCTTTAGCTTCTCCTATTCATCCTACACATAGGAATATCAGTGCTTTGGTTTGGCTTTCCACTAGTCTTATTCAAGTAAAGTGATTGTCAAATTGTGTTCTTAGAAGCTTCATAGAGTTTATGAGATTACCTTCCCAACAATAGGTCTTTGTGAGGGTAGGTTTTCTTTTTATAACTCAGCCAAACAAACAGATTGAATGTAAGCATGGATGCTGGAATCCAGATGTCTGAGCCAGCCATTAGAAATTTTCAAAAGTGTGAAAAAGTGACATTCTTCTCACTAGATTTTTTTTAGATAATAAGGTTGTTTTATGAAATATATATATATATAAATAAATATATATATATATTTTATGAAACATATATATGTTGGCATGCAATAGTGTTCTTATTATTAAATGAATCAATAAATTAGGCCACATCAGTAGGACGTTGCATCCCCGCCCCCTTCAGGGAGACTCACACTGAAACCGCACCACAGAGAAGAGAGATTCGCGTTTCAAGCTCGAGCCTGGGAAGTAAACATACAGAGGAGCTTGGTCTTGGGAAAATGAGAAGGCCCCAGGAAGAGAAACAAGCGTTTGCCTACAGCTGGCCTTGTGGAGATAACAGAGCAACTGAGCCCAGAGAGAGGCAAGGCCCAGGAAGAGAGGAGCCCAGGAAACCTGAACTCTTGGCAGATGTCAGCAGCCATCTTGCTCCAACATGTGGCAGTAAACTTTGGTGAGGGAAGTCACTTGTGTTTTATGGCCTGGTAACTGTAAGCTTCTACCCCAAATAAATACCCTTTATAAAAACCAAAAGATTTCTGGTATTTTCCATCAGCACCCATTTGGCTGACTAATACGCAACCCAATTTTACATCTAAAATATCTTTTAAATACTGAGATACCTGAAGTAGGCATTGATCTTCTCATGTAATTATAGTAACTTAGACTTGAGACATGAATGGCAGTGGACTCTTCCATGTTCGTGTGCATTTTAAGAAAGAAATTTATTAAACTAAATAAAGGTTTAATTGAGAACAGAGGTTCTGCCAGATAACTTGAATTAAGGATGAGGGCACAATTTGGGTGCTCTCAACCCTACTCTTTGCCTCCTTGCCTTGTGTAATTCAGAAGTAAACCCAGCTCATACATTCTCAGTATCAGGCAAAAAAACAGCTACAG
>JAKSZT010054558.1:1315047-1328496 GCA_026826555.1 Tolypeutes matacus
GGCAAAAAACAGCTACAGAGTCTGACCTAGATTCCTAGTCTCTCACCCCTCTCTCTTTGATCAGTGCGGTGCTTCCTGTGGAATGAATCCCACCTTTGGTTAATTAAGATGAGTGATCGACTTGGATATCCTTGAAGGTGGAGGGCTTTTCTCTGTCTGGGTCTTACATGCACGGTCTGCTAGTCTGGCCGGGATCCCTGCAAATGGATTTCCCTTAAGTTGAGGAATTGCAATCTTGACACTCCCAGAACTACCTCCACCCAGAGTTGCCTGCCCTGACATGTTCCTGATTTTCAAAATATAAAATAAAATGAAAAGAATAACAATGAGACTTGACCTTCCACGTCGTGTGTGGCTTTTACCAAATGTGTTATACGTATTAGTTGCGTTTACTCCTTCAAGACTTCTTTGTGAATGTGGTATTATTATGAGTAGTTTATCAAATCAGGAACTGAGGCTTGGGGAAGATAAGTAGACTCCAAGGAACTTGTCCTTGGACTAGGCTGACATTAAAAATTAACTTCTTCAACAACGGTCACTGTTGTGCTAGCTGAGGATTCAGTTCACTCGGAAAACCTTGGATGCCCATTGCACAGGAGGGTTGTGAGCCAAATCATGATTTCTTCTGTCCCAACGCAGAGAAGCCTCCTGGTTCTGGTTTGAATCATCAGGTCCCCAGGGAAGAGGAGGAAGAAGCTGCCTGGGACCCAGCAGAATCCTCAGCACAGAGACTGGGGAAGGTGTGCAGCTTGGGGATGGGGTAGGAAGAGGATGGGAAAAGCATGGAGGGGCAAGAAGAGAGGACATGGCCACAAGGTAGGAAGTAGGATGTGGTTTCCTAGTGGAAGAATGGTGGTGTGATTTACTGAGATGGGGAAGATGCCTATGTTCTCCTCTCCCTCTATTTCCAATCTTCCGCCATGCCTGTTTATACTACTGTGAATACATCATGAATCTGTGTCCTTTTCTACTCTTCCCCTACTATTACCATGCTCCATTATTCGGCTTGGATATTGTGAGTTCCTTATTGGTATTCTTGCTTTTATTCCTGTTCCCATAATAATTGCTTCCTGCCAGGTAGCTAGATTGATCTTCTAAACTCTTCACACTACTATTTAAACTCATTCACTCCCACTTAGATATATCTTTTTACCTAGGTCTCAACTGACAGGAAAGGACCGAACCTCATTTTCCCTTATCACTGATGCTCATTGTTATTAATGTTTTTTTTCCTACTAGGCTACACTTTCATTTTTCTAACGTGCCAAACCTATGCTCATCTCAAGGTCCTGAACAATCTTTCTCTCTACTGGGATGATTTTCCCCTTGGTCTCTGCATGGCTGTCTTCTCATCTTGTTCAGATTTCTTTCCCTCTGGGGGACTCTTCATGCCCATATTCTCCAGTGTTACTTCCACAACCCCCATCCAGACCCTCCCCATAATACTAGTCTATCTTATATTCTTCCTGTCAATTATCATTGGAAATAATCTCGTATGTTTAATGTATACACCCAGGAGAATGTGAACATCATGAGAGCAGAAAGTTGTCTTTTTTAACTTTCATTATCAGTACCTTAGATACTTCCCTGGAACACAATGCCTGCTTGATAAATATCTGCTAGAAGAATGAATGAATGAATGGGAAAGGGATGAAGACACAAGGTAGGCAAGGTGGGTGATTGATCCTTTTTTTCTGCGATTTGAACAGTGCTGCAACTCTGAATGAGAGGAGACATATTAACTGGTGACTGAGGTACTGAAAATTCATTTTTTCCTTTCTTTCAAAGTTCATGTGATTCCAGCTTTTTCATATCCCAACATGTCCTACTGTTTCAAGGTTATTGAAAGAGTGAGCTCTCTTCATACCACAGAATATTTTACCTCAGGTCCATGGCTTCTGTTAAGCACTGTAATTTCCTAAATCCAGTGTATACTCATCATACCTTCAGTCAACAGACTTGCCTGAAGATAAAAACAAAACAAATCAAAACAAAAAATTCCACCAGTGGCTTCTCCAGAGTAGCACAGATGCAGCTGCTATCTGTGGTTCAAAAATGAGCAAGACTTCCTGTCATAGATAGGCATGAGGTTTGGGAAGTTTGCTATCCCTGAGGCATTGGAATTGGAGTTGAGGAAGGAGAGCAGTAATCCCAGGCCCTGGGACAGAGGTGCAGATATGATGACCTGCCACCTCTATTCCATTCTCAGCCAGGCACTTCAAAAAGATCCACCCTCTCACCGGAACAATCACTTGAATGGCTTCACATGACCACAGCAGACAGGGGGCTTTCCCAGCCTGTTTCCTGAGTGTAGCCCTGTAAAGGAGTCAGGCAGGGGTTCACATGATCTTAGTCCTAATTTGTCAGTTTTGATTTCCTAGTCATAGATCCTGTGCCTCTTCCTAACCTGAGTTTGAATGAATCTCTGTTTCATGGCTGGGGACAGTTATGAAGACCAAAATAGCCAAGAGCAGTCTTGCCTATGATTAGGGACCCCATTTTGGTGTCCTCCCCCCTGTCCCTTCACCCACACCTGAGAAGCTTCCCTCCTTCTCCAGGACATTGAAGTTGTGAGCAAAGATGGTCACCTCTTCTCCAGGCACTGTTAGAATCTGCCCACATGGCTGCCTGGCAAGGTAGTTCAGTGCACATTTGATTCAGCTCTGGTCCACCCCTATTGTAACTATCATACCTGGAGTTGTGATGAATTAATTTTTTTTTTTTTTTTTTTACCGGGAGGTCCCCGGAATTGAACCCAGGTCCCTCCATATGGGAGACGGACCCCAACCATTTGAGCCACATCCGCCCCCCTGAATTAATTTTTAAAAGATTATATCTGAGGCTAATTTTTTTTCCCATTTTATTCTTGGTCTTATCTCATTTATGGCATTTAATTTTTCTTTTTTTCCCCTCTTTTTATAACATAAGGTTCACTTCAAACAAAAAAATTTATAGTTTATAATTCAAACAGAATCAATCACGTGTGTTTTCTACCCATTCCCTGGAGCCTCTTTACTTCTTGAGAGGGAAAGAGACAGATGACAATTGAGTCCTCAGCTGAATGGAGAGAGAGAGAAAATCTGCTTCTCATCACACAAAGAGCCCGTTATTCTGCACATGTCTCTATTTCCCACAAATCTAGAATAGAGGGAGGAAAAAACTCTAGACCAGATTGTGACTAAATCACAGAAGAAGGGCAAAAACAGATACCCACAGACTTTTAGAGGTTTCACCAAAGAATTTTATTTTAAGGGAGAACAAGGATCTTCAGCTCAGCAAACCTAGAAGCAGTTGAGGGTTGGAGCAATGGGGGCAGATGCTGATAAACAGGAAGATAATGGGGTGAGAGCATGGCTGTGACGGTGGGGCCTGGTAGATGAGGGTTGGCACAATGTACTCATGCAGGAGTGTAGATGAGCTTATCCACGTGAACAGGAACCACTGTAAATTCAGGAGAGTCCTGTGAACCTTTGAGCTCACAGGCAATAACGCAGAACTTCTATAACTGTGTCTGTTGATAATTGCATTGTGTGTAATTAGATGAATTTTTTTGTTAGGTTACAGTTGGTTAAAGGCACCTGATCAGGGCTCTTATGACAATTTTTCTCCTTATTCTTAAAGGTGATATTTGCAGTATTGCAAACATCAGCTACAAGAGCAAATGTTGTGTTTAGAAAAGTATTCAGGTCTTTACAGTGTCTTCTATAGCCATTAACCCCCCTGCTTTGTGTCATCACATTTTGAATGGGCCATTTGCACCTGCTGATTCTTAAACCACTGAGCCCAGGTTAATCCTCGGGGTGGGGAATGGAATGAGCTCACCATGGCCAAGAGCCAGAGCATTACAAGGAGATAATCGGGAGTTGCCCATATCTGGAGGTCTACCTGTAATGAAGGAACAAAAGTTCTCCTAGTTGCCGGCCCAGTCAGGGCATGCTCCCTCCTGAGCTACCCTCAGGGATCCCTGCTGTCACTCTGGGGTGCTATTCCCAGTCACCTCCCTTCCCCAATTGTAGTCATGCCCCTGAGCATTTCTTGGTCTCCCTTTTGCCTCAGTGGCTGCCCCCTCCCACCCAGCATTACGGCTTATTGCTTACACAGTCTCTGTGCCGGGTTTCTGTGGAAACAGAGGTCAGGGGCAGCTTGTCTTCACCTTATTGGACTACACATACAGCACAGTGCCTCGGAGTAGAGCAGGCAGAGCCAGGAGGGTTTTCAGTCTTCATTATGAAGAAACCCACAGATTGGTCCATGGTCCAGTTGTGCAATTAGCCCCTGTGTTTCTCCCTTGGACCACCAACCCCTAGCTAGGGAAAGCCCAATGCTGCTTGTTGTAACTCATTTAATTCCAAGACATCCTTTTGTACGGCAGAAGTTTGTCACTTGAATCTAGACTCTGTTCATGAAAACATACACTGGCCACAGCATGACCATAGATTTTATACGTCTGTGTGACTTGGGACATGACTCTGAATGGCCACGGTACATAAAGGCAAGCTTAGTATTTAGAAAAAGAGAGTCAGGGATTGCTGCTTGCAAAGGGAGAATCCTGGTTACTTCTCATACAAATAAACTCCATCTCTCACCTCCTGTGCTAGAGACTTGAGCTCTGAATTTTGCTGCTCAAAATGAGTTTATATACCTAAAAGACTTCAAAGTGAGTCAGGAAGTCATTCCAGAGGTTATACTTAAGCACACCTCAGCAGGATCTCCTTGAGTGCCACAGTAAATATTGCCTTAAGAAGCGGGGCTCCTGAGGGCACTGGGGACATCCAGATACTACAGGCAGGGCTGACAGCTCAGGAGTTTGACACTCTGTCAGTGGGGCATAATTTGGAATTTATGCTCCCCAGTGTGACAGAGTTGGACTCAGTCGTGGTTTCCCTATGCAAGGCTCTTCTGCCCCTTCTATTGGAACCTACTGTCAGTACTAGAGTTGATAGGTTTATTTCCACTAGAGTTAAATCTTTGGGTAAATCCATGTGCCAGTTGGGCCCTGAATTTCAACAGGGTTGCAACACATCCCTCCAGTTCATTGAACTCACCCAGCACAACTGACAAGAGATGATGATGGACAGTGACCATCCCAAGGAACAGAGAGAGTTTACAACTGCAAGCAAGACAGTCCCATCCATATGCTCTATGGGATCTAAGCCCATTCTCATTTTCAGGTGGAGTGGGCATCACCGTCCCAGAATCCTCAGGATTGGGGAATGAACGATGGACTTGAGTAGACTTACTGTCATGCTACTATAGGCTTATTGTTATTCTAGCACTGGAAGAACTTTTTTCACTGATGTGGAGGCAGTGGCCACCAGAGGTTCTGAAGTGAAGGGAAAGAGAAAAATAGGTGCATATTAACATGGGGTCATTTTCACGACATTGGAATAGTCCTGCATGACATTGCAATGACAGATACAGGCCATTATAGATCTTGGCATAACTTCCAAAATTTTGTGTGAGAGGGTTTAAACTATAATGTAAACTATAATCCACACTTCATGGCAATGCTCCAGTATGTGTTGATCAATTGTAACAAATGTACCACACTAATGAAGGATGTTGTTAATGTGGGAAAGTGTGGGAGGGGTAAGGAGTGGGACATATGGGAATCCCCTACATTTTTTTATGTAACATTTAATGTAATCTAAATATCTTTTTTTCAAAAAATTAAAATGTATATTTAAAAAATCCTGCAGGTAATTAAAGCAGTTAGTGTATGTATCTTTGAGGTGTTTTTCTGTTATCTGCTCCACTTGCACTCAATTTTCTTGTTTAAAGTCTTGGGCTGATTGTTGCCTCCACTTTCTGTCAAGTGATGTATCTGAAAACACTCTGAAGAGGGCCTTTTTGTAAAATCAGTCTGAGAATGAACATTTAGTGCCATACAAAGAATCCCAAATTAGGTCTTAGCATTCCTGCATTCTTTTTGATTTGTGCTATTTTTTACACAACTAACTTTCCTAAGATTGTCATTTACCTTCTGTATTAGCCAAATGGGTGCTGTTGCAAAATACCAGGCGTTGGTTGGTTTTTATAAAGGGTATTTATTTGGGGTAGAAGCTTACAGTTACCAGACCATAACCACGTGTTACCTCCCTTACCAAAGTTTATTCTCACGTGTTGGAGCAAGGTGGATGCCGACATCTGTCAGGGTTCAGGCTTCCTGGGTTCCTCTCTTCACAGGGCTTGCCTCTCTCCAGGCTCAGCTGCTGTGTTGTCTCTGCAAGGCCAGCTTTAGACTATTAGGCAAATGGCTTGTTACTCTTCCTGAGGACTTCTGTTTTTCCTCAGGACAAGATCTTCTGTGTGCTTACTTCCCAGGGCTCCAGCTCAAGACTTCCCTGTCTTTTCTGCCATGTCGTTTTCTCTGTAAGTCCCTGACCACCAAGGGGGCGTGGACTCAACGTCCTCCTGATGTGGCCCAGTCAAAGCCTTAATCATTTTTTAATCAAGTAAAAGTAAAACCTCTGAATCCAATACACTCTAATACACCCAGAAGAAAAGACCACTTTACAGACATAATCCAATATTTTTTTTGGAATTCATCCATAATATAAAACTGCTACACCTTCCTAGGACTTTCATTTCATTATGTAAACAGGAAAGTTATTTTTTTTTTGTAAAATGTCCATATATGGTCTGGGTACTGTATTACCAAAAGTATATTAATCATAGTGTACATTTGATGCATGAAACAGACCTTTGGTCCCTTAGTAGCTTAGAGAGAAGCAGAAGAAATAATTATAAATGCCTTATTTTATTACAGAGTGATGGAGGTTATAAGCCTTTGTGGACAATTTTTTTGTGGCACTGAGGAAGGAAGTTACTTGTCCTGATGATATAAGGAAAGCTTCCAGAAGAAAGGTCCATTTGAGCAGAGCCATAAAGAGTAAGCAGGGGTTTGTGAGGAGCTTGGGGAAAAGATGAACACTGTGGAGGTGAAAAATTGAATAGAGGTATGGAAGTGTATCACAGGTGTGCAAAGCCTGTGTGCTAAGAGACATTAAACCACGGGTCTAGCTTCTAGGTTAGATAATTGGAATTAGACCCTTAAATGGTAGCTACCAACTCCTAATGAAATGAAGCTGCCTACGTTTTTACTACCTTTCTTTATTCCTTTCATCTGAAAATGCAGTAACTTTACTACTGATAACTTTATGTAAATCCGGACACAAATGTTTACTTGGACAAGGATAAATACAGACTAAATAGCACTCTGCCTTGTCATCTTGTTCTGCCTGGGATTTATTTATTTTATCAGCAGCAAGTTTTTTTCATATATGTTGTGTGGAAGCATGTTTATAGGTGGTGAGGCTGTAAAGATGAAGTAGGTAGGATGTAGACCTCTGTGACACAGCCACCCTGGGTAGAAGGATCTGTACTTGAGTGTCTATAATATGAAGCAAAACTCATCTACTGTGGTCGTAGGAGATATATCTGGCTCACTCACCTCTTCTGATCTGTATAGGTAATGTTTTTTATTATATTTGGACTTTCCAGATTAGGATAGTTCAGAGAGAAAATTTGCATTTCTGTCTTTCTTTAAAAACCAGAATATGATCATTGGCTCCCTGGATCTGCATTACCACAATAAATCAGTTCACTAGAGGTGAGTAGCAGCTGCCTTTTTTAAGATGGCAAAATGTCAGGCGTCTTCACTGTATCTACTCCTCCTTACTGTCTCCCATCCTGCCTGTTCAATGGTAATGCTTGCCTGGCTCCTATAGAGAGCTGTGCTAATGACTCTTCAAGTGTCCTGAGAAATTATTGAGAAACCACCCTATCCAATTCGCAACCATGCACTTCTTTCAAAATATTATTCAGAACACACCTCCTTAGATTGTCCCTTCTGTAGGTTCCTTCTGCACACGTTCAGCTTCCTGTCATTGTTTCTAGAGTTGGTACAAATGATCTACTTTGATATTTAAGATCTTTGGGAGAGGACCTGTTAATTTGAAGCTAGAGTCAATAGATGCCTGTGTTAATTAACAAAATACATAGGAACTTCAGCATGATTTTGTCTTTAGCAGGAAAAGTCTGATTCTCATGGGCTCATTCACTGCCCAGTTTAGCGACACATTTCCCATACCAGAACCGCACTACTACTGAGGGGAAGAGCCAGTAATCTCCACAGAATTATGCACTTTGAAATTGAGCACGATGGTAAAATATTGTCGTAGGAATGGACTTTTGCATATTTTGCTCAATATTTCCTTTGTACCTTGCTCACACGCAAAAAATGTGATATCCAGCACTTGTCATTTCTTCAGACCCGGGGTACCCTTGCAATATATATTCTTAGCCTACTGATAGGGATATGCCAACCGTCAACATCTTCCTTCCAACAACATTCACTACTGCAGCAACTGTCTATAAGAATGACAATGCACGTTACTTGCCAGTACTGAATGAAGAATTGTCATAATAAATGTAGGGGATGGAGAGGGATTTAGCTCCTGTAAGTTCCAAAGGCCAAGGGCTTTTGTGTCCTGGGCTCTCCCTTATGTTATGAGCTCAGCAAGATGGCCCTACTCCTTCCTTTTTCCATAGGGCCTCCTTACATAACTCCTCTGAAGGCCATTGAACAGAAGCCAATCTTGACTTCTTTTGATCATGTTTCTGGAATAAAATAGGAAAGGACTAAGCCTTTCTTCTTTTCCTCAACTATAACAATTTCTTCCCCCCCTTTGGCAAAATAAGATGGAATTATGGAGAGGTGTGTCTGAGAGGCATGAAAGAGTTTTTTTTTTTTTTAAAGAATTGCAAGATAGTATCCAAATGAAGTGGAATCATTGTATATAGGGCACATGAAGGCATTTCTTGAGGTCTCAGGGCTCATAGGAAATATATTACTTACTTAGGGTGGCATCACTGTAAATGAAATTGTTACCTATGTTCTGTGGCGCAGTGATGAAGAGCTTAGATTTTGGAGAGACTTGTCCTGGTACTAGTCCTGACTCTTACTGTATTCATCCTCTCTGTGTCTCTGTCTTCTAATCTGCAAAGTATTGATAATAATAGCACATACATAATAGGTTTGTAGGGAAAATGTAATGAGGTAATATATATGTAAAATATTTAGCATAGACCATTGATAAGATAAAAATAATTTCAAAGAAATATCAGTCCTGCATTTCAGGAGCTCAGCAAGTGTCCTCTCATTTTCCCTTGACAACACCCTGTCAGATTACAAATCTAAGTGCTAGTGTTGAATTTCCTAAAGTCACACAGCTAAGATGTGGTAGAACTTTACTCTAACAAATTTTATGCAGGACAGGAAAGAACCAAGGCTCCTGGTATGACACAGGCACTCAGGGCAGTAAGTACATAAAAATGTAAGACCAGGGAATAGATCCAAGGAGGACGTGTCAGCAGATATGGAGCGCAGGGGCTGAGGCTGCGCATAGGACAGGATCTAGGATGTCACTCAGAGGGAAGGACGTGTCAGGACAAATGGCTGAAGGATGGGTAACCAACGAGCCACATGATGACAGTTCTGAGCTATAGAACTTAGCATCCTGCCTGCCAAAAAATCCTTCAAAATTTGGTGAGGATAGTCCTAAAAAGTGATGAAATCTGAGAATAAAATACTTTGATTTAAGACAATCATGCCTTTGATTTGTTTAAATTCATAAATATTTAGGAAAATGAGATTTATGTAGTCAAACTGTACACGAATTTCAACCAAATTTTCCATACACTTAAAAAAAAAACAATTTATTGAAGTATATCATTCATACATGAACATACATAAACTATAAGTGTTCAATAAACATTGTGAACTTAAAAAATAAACATGCATAACATCATACCAGGCCCCACACCTCACCCCACCACAAATACTTTGTATTGTTGTGAAACATTTGTTAACAAATCATGAAAGAGCGTCATCATAGTATTACTCCTATGTATCGTCTGTATCTTACACACCTATACTTTTTTTTTAAGGATTTATTTATTAATTTATTAATTTATATTTACATTTATGCCCCCTGCCCACTTTTTTGCTGCTTTTATGTCCATTCAATGGGCAACTTTACTTGTCCATCTCTTGCCCTCTCTTCTTATCCCTCTCCTCACGTCTTCATTGGAGTTCGATCCTCGGAAGCTCCTATGTGGGAGAGAGGCTTCCTACCACATACGCCACCTTAATTCCTGGCTTTTCAGTGTGTCTTGTCTTGGTTCTCCCTTGTGTCATTCTCCTTTTACGTCATCATCTTTTTGCATGACTTGCAGGGCCTGGCAGATGAACTCACTCGCGGGCCTGATGGCATACCTGCACATTGGGCCTGGTGGCCCAAGCACCTTCTATATTTTTCTTGTTTTATTTTTACTGAGAGGTCCCGAGGATTGAACCCAGGTCCCTGCATAAGGGAGGTGGGCGCTCAACTATTTGAGCCACATCCATCACCCTGCTACATCTCCTAAGGTTGACCAAAGATACCTAGAGTCACAGTCTTTTCCCACACAGGATGGTCATATAAAAAAATCAGGCTTAGTTTATCACCAACATTCTAAAAACCAGGCCTAGGAGAAAAACTCGGTCTGGGGACACATGCACGGTTTCTAATATAGCAAATGTTTAACCTACCCTGACTATCTCAAAATCAGGGAAGTGAGAATATTTGCAATCCATACACATGCACTTTTTAATCAGAGTTTCAGAAATATAGATTATGAAGTGAAAAGAACTCCTAAAGACATTTTGCCAAACCTCTCTATTTCCAGCTAAGAAACAATAAAGGTGGGATGATCTACCAAGCTCATTAAGAAAATTAATCATAGAACTGGGGATTAAAAATGTGTCTTCCTGCTGTGAGGATTTTATTAGCATCCTGTAGCAACTGAAAATGAGATGGATCTATCCATAACCTGTATAGGTCTCTACAAGAGTGTGCTGGGCTAGAGCAGTGAGATGAGTGGGAAGAAGGGAGGGAAGAGGTGGAGATAGAATGTGAGGGGTAAAAGGATGTTAGTAATCAGAGGAGTGAGAAGATATGAAGACAAATGGGGAGAATGTGAAATACTGAGGGTCTTGGGTATGGAGAAGGAGGTACCAATATATCAGGGGATGTGAGATACAGATGCCCTTCTCTCCTTCCATTCATTCCATCCTCTAGAACAGCAAGCTTGACTCAATGTGAATCTATCTTCCTACTTGCTCCCTGGATGTATTGTCTTCTTCTAGGCACAGAGATTTGGAAATCTCCTCAGTTAACTCTCTAGACTCTTCTCCTACCACAATAGGGGGTGCTTCTTGAATTTGCCCCCACGTCCCCTGACAGAACCTATTTTCTCTGCTTAATTTTTTGATCTATCAGCAGCATCTGCCACAGCCGATCAGTCCCTCCTTCGTGATGGTGGCTGACCGAGGAATGGAGTTTCTTGTGAAAGGAGAAGTTATGAAAAAAGTCGTGAGTTCAGTCCTAATACAATAAAGGCCTGTAGTCATGTTAAGGATGCCTTTTGGCTTGTTGGACACCATCTTTTCTGATTTTTCTCCCTGCATCAGGGGGCTCTTGTGCACAGTCTCCTTCATTAGTTATTAAAACTCTTATCCCTGGTCTTTTTATGTTGGAGCTCCTAGGGATTAGTTGTAAGATCTCTTTACTACCTACATGCACTCCCTTACTAATCTTATCTAGTCATATGTGGTTAAATACCATCTATTCTTCAAGAATACTCACATCTTCAGCCAGCTCTCTTTCCTGAACTCTAGACTTATTCAGCTAACTTTCTACTCAACATCTCTTGGACGTCTATTAGGCATCTCAAACCTAACATGTCCCAAATAGAAATACTGAATATCTCTCCTACTCGTCTCCTAACCTGTTCCTCATTCAGCATTTCACATCTCACTTAAAGCTAACTGCATCCTTTGTAATTCCTTACTAATCCTCCTTTCTTTCTCTTACATCCACATCCAACCTGCCATAAAAGTCTGCAGTTTCCACCTTCAAAACCACCTCCACTATCTGACTACCTCTTGCTGCCTCCAATGCTACTATCTGGTCTGAGTCACCATCACTTCTCACTAGTATGGCTGCAAAAGTCTGACATTGGGATCTCTGCTTTCACTCTTAACCACCCCTCCCCACACCTTCAAACACACACACACAGAGTAGCCAGACCAATCCTTTTCAAACATAATTCAGATCATGTAACTCTGCACAAATTCCCCTAGCATTTTTTCATTCCACTATAAGTTAAAGCTAAAATCTTTACAAATCTTTTGGTTTTGTAGGTGCTCATACATGATCTGTCTTCCCAAACCCTTTGCTTTCAGAAGTCATGCCCTATTATTTTCCTCCCCACTCACTCTTCTTTATTGATCCTGGAAGATACCAGGCATGTCCCCATCTTAGGGACTCTCTGGACCATCCCAATGCCTATATACATGGCTAACTTTTCACCACCTCTAAGCCTTTGCTTAAAAGTAATATTCTTGAGAACTACTTTGACTACCTTTTTAAAAAATGCTACCTTGAGGAAAAAATAACACATTATGGACTTATTCTCTACTATTCACTACAATCTTCTCTTGCTTTTTTTGCATCACTGAAATCCCTTTTCTCCAAGTACTTGCTCTTTCTGGTGACCTCAGAAACTGCATGTAACTGTTAAACTGAAGGAATAAGGGATGCTTAGTCAGCCAAAGGGGTGCTAATGTGAAATACCAAAAATGGGTTGGATTTATAAAGGGTATTTATTTGGGGTAGAAGTCCACAGATACCAGGCCATAAAGCGTTAAGTTTCTTCTCTCACCACAGTCCATTGCCACGTGTTAGAGCAGGACAGCTGCCGGCGTTTGCCAGGGTTCAGGCTTCTGGGGTTCTTCTCTTCCTGGGGCTGCGTTTCTCTCCAGGCTTAGCTCCTCTTTCCTCCACAAGGTCAGCTGTAGACGATCAGGCAAACGGCTTGCTTCTCTTCTCCTGGGGCCTTCTTTCTGACATCAAAACTGCTTCTCAAAAGACTGCTTCTACTCCGTTCTTTTCCTTGCCTTTTATATTTGATTCCCCACCCACCAAGGGGTAGGGCTCAACGCCCTACTGATGTGGCCCAGTCAACTCCCTAATCATAACCTAATCATGCCGAGATTAACAGATCAGTTTACAAGCATGATCCAATTATGTTTTTGGAATTCATAATTACATCAAATTCGCCAACGGTTACAACGGGTAACTTATCAGAAGCCAAATGATGATAAAAGAACCCAGTTTCTCTCTATTTAACACTTCCCATTTCCTCGATCTTGGCTCCATTTTCAGGCAGACATCCCTTACATATTTATAACGTGAGTGCAGCAAATCCAGGCCTTATAGTCCCTCAGGATTAAGTCTCACGGAAAATAGATTCTGCTTTTAAACCTCAACATTCCTACCAAATATCTCTAGTTGGGTCAAGCGCCCATTTTGGAGCCAACCACTGTGACCCTAGAAAAGAGCT
>JAKSZT010054558.1:1349089-1394913 GCA_026826555.1 Tolypeutes matacus
CCCTTTCTTATCCATGCTCTTTAATTAAAATAATCTATCTGGATCAATAATGTAATTTTGTATGAGTACTGTTGAAGAAGATTTTGAGTTTTACTGCCCCACAAAATTATGAGTTGGCAAATTGTTATCTGCTGTAATTCCTTACAATAAGATGTGAAGAATTCCCAAATAGGAATTTGATTATCTAGAAAGAATTGTGGCCTAAATGGAAATTCAATAACTAAGCCAATATTTTATTTCATTCTTAGAGATTATTGTGTCCCATCATTAGAGCTGTAATATAAAATTTAGAATTATGATATAATTAATTTCTATCATTTTGAATTATTATTTACATTTATAAATGATTGTTGCTATGCTAATTTTTACAATTGATTTTATTAAATCTAACCTGGCCTTGTACTCTCTTTTAAAATTTGTAATTCCTTTCAATCTATTTTTCTATTTATTTTACAAGTTTACAGAAAGGACTTTACCAGCTAAAAAAATAGTCATTGATTATATACTTTGGATAGATCATACAGTATGTGAATATATTTCAATAAAACTGCTTAATACACAAATAAATAAATGTGCAAGAGTAGCCAGAAATATCAGCTATTCTTTGATTTGCCAAGCTTCAGTAGCAAGCTTGCAGTAAATCAGGTACAAAACTCCAGGTTTCTGCATATTTGTAGTGATGCCATAGGCATTCTGTGCAAACATTCTAGGCGTAAAATGGTAATCCTGAAATTGATCCTACTAGACAATTAGTTGTCAATCATTGACAGACCTGGCAGCTTTCCACATCGCCCTCACCCCAAGATCTGGGATGTAAATATCCACAGTGTCATTTACGGAAGAGTAGATGAAGGAGGGAGGCAAATGAGGCTCCACTTTTGCTAGGAATACACATACCAGAGAGGGACATATCTATCTTTGTGGATGTCATCATCTCTGTCGAAAATCATTCTCTGGGACTCCCAGGTATTCATAAAAGAAACTAGTTAACTATAGAAACAGAAAATCTTTCTCAGAAACCCTGGGCACCAGGAGTTGGGAAGATTCTTCATGGTGGGCCCTATGCCTGAAAGATTTGGGAATCTTTATTCCAAGGCACAGAAATATGTGAGGAAACACAAACTTTACTCCATTTGAATGGAAATGGTCACATTAAAAAAAAACAACAACAAAACAAAACAGTTTTTAAAAGCATGGCTGCATCTTTAAGGAAATGAAAATATTTTTTAGGATGCAAGGCATATGGATCAATTTCCCTCAGAGATACAAAGGGGCTGATAAGTGGAAACATGTTAGAGTTGTAAGGTTTTCGCTTAACTGGTCTGCTTAGGTAAGGAGTAAGTGTCACTTTGTTGTTTGGAAATTACCTTGTATGATAAGCACATAAGGGGGCAGATGGGTGGTGGGCACCTCTTTTATTGACAGCTCACTTCTCTCCTCTCCTCTCCTCATCTCCCACCCAGAGAAAACAGGGATATGAGGTGGAAGGAGCATTAACCCAGTAGTGCTATTGCAGGGTCACATGGCAAGTCTATATTCAATTTCTTTAGGACGTGCCAAACAGTCCTCCACAGTGGGTGTGCCATTCTGCATTCCCACCAATAGTGAATAAGTGTTCCTATCTCTCCTCAACCTCTCCAACGCTTGTAGTTCCCTGTCTTTTTAATAGTGGCCATTCCGATAGGTGTGAAATGATATCTCATTGTAGTTTTGATTTGCATTTCTCTAATCATGAGTGATGTTGAACATTTCTTCATGTGTGTTTTTTTTTGCCATTTGTATTACTTCTGTGGACAAATGTCTACTCAAGACTTTTGCCCATTTTTTCATAAAAATGTTGAGTTGTAACAGCTCTTTATATATGCTGAATATTAAACTCTTATCAGATATGTGATTTCCAAATACTTTCTCTCATTGAGCTAGCTGCCTTTTCACCCTTTCGACAAATTCCTGTGAGGTGCAAAAGCATTTAATTTTGAGGAGGTCTCATTTATATATTTTTTCTTTGGTTGCGCATGCTTTGGGTATAAGGTCTAAGAAATCACCACCTACTACAAGGTCTTGAAGATGTTCCCCTACATTTTCTTCTAGTAAATTTATGGTCCTGGCTTTTATATTTAGATCTTTGATCCATTTTTTGTTGATTCTTGGATAGGAAGTGAGATAGGGGTCCTCTTTCATTCTTTTGGTTATAGATATCCAGTTGTCCCAGCACCATTTGTTGAAGAGACTATTTTGTCCTGTTAACATTAATGTGGTAGGTTTGTGAAAAAACAGTTGACTGCATAGGTGAGGATTTATTTCTTGGTTCTCAATTCTATTCCACTGATCGATGTGTCTATCTTTATGCTAGTACCATGCTGTTTTGACCACTGTAGCTTTGTAATGTGTTTCAAGGTCAGGCCGTGAAATTCCTAACAGGTTGCTTATCTATTTAAGAATGCTTTTGGCTATTCGGCTGCACTTCCCTTCCAAATCTTATAGAATTCCTTTTCTAATTCTATAAAGTAAACTGTTGGGATTTTTATTGGAATTGCATTGAATCTATAAGTCAGTTTGGATAAGATTGATGTCTTCACAATATTTATTCTTCCAATCCAAGAACACAGATTGTCTTTACATTTGCTTAGGTCTTTTTTTAAAAAAAATGTTTACCATTGTTTTGTAGTTTTCTGCATATAGGTCCTGTACTTCTTTGGTTAAATTAATTCCTAGGTATTTGAGTCTTTTTGTTGCTATTGTAAATGGAATTTTCCTCCTCAGATTGTTCAGACCTAGTGTACAAAAACATTACTGATTTTTGCATGTTAATCTTGTATCTTGCCTCTTTGTTGAACTCATTTATTAGCTCAAGAAGCTTTGTCATGGATAGTTCAGAATTTTCTAAGTACTGGATCATGTCATCGAAATCAGTGAGAGTTTTACTTCCTCTTTTCCTATTTTGGATGCTTTAATATTTTTTTCTTGTCTCATTGTGCTAGCTAGAACTTCTAGGACAATATTGATTAGCAGTGGTGACAGCGGGCATCCTTGTCTTGTTCCTGATCTTAGAGGGAAAGCTTTCAGTCTTTTCCCATTGAGTACGATGTTGGCTGTGGGTTTTTCATATATGCCATTTATCATATTGAGGAATTTTCCTTCCATTCCTATCTTTTGAAATGTTCTTAACCAAAAAGGGTGCTGAATTTTGTTGAATGCCTTTTCTGCATCGATTGAGATGGTCAGGTAGTTTTTTCCTTCAATTTGCTAATGTGGTATATTATGTTGATTTTTTTTATATTGACCCAGGCTTGCATACCAGGAATAAATCCTAGTTGATCGTATTGTATAAGTCTTTTGATATGCCTTTGGATTCGATTTGCAAGATTTCTCTTGAGAAGTTTTGGATCTATGTTCATTAGAGAGATTGGTCTGTAATTTTCTCTACTTGTAGTGTTTTTATTTGGCTTTGGTATTAAGGTGATGTTGCCTTCATAAAATGTGTTGAGTAATTTTCCCTCCTCTTCAATTTTTTGGAAGAGTTTAAACAGGACTGGTGTAATTCTTTTCTAAGTGCTTGGTAGAATTCACCTGTGAAGCCATCTGGTCCTGGACTTTTCTTTGCTGGGAGATTTTTGATGGCGAATGCAATCTCATTAAATGTGATTGGTTTGTTAAGTCCTTTTATTTCTTGTAGTGTCATTGTAGGTTGGTTGTGCATTTCTAGCAGTTTGTCCACTTCATCTCTGTTGTCTAGTTTGTTGGCATTCTGTTTCTCATAATATCCTCTTATTTTTTTATTTCTGTAGGGCCGGTTACAACTTCCCCCATTTCATTTCTGATTGTGTTTATTTGCATCTTCTCTCTTTTTTTCTTTGTTAATGTAGCTAGGGGTTTGTCAATTTTATTGATCTTCTCAAAGAATCAGCTTTTGCTTTTGTTGAGTTTCTCTATTGTTTTGTTGTTGTTGTTGTTGTTTGTCTCCATTTCATTTATTTCTGCTCTAATCTTTATTATTTCTCTCCTTCTGTTTGCTTTGGGATTGGTTTGCTTTTCTTTTTCTAGTTTCTCTAGCTGTTCAGTTAAATATTTGAGTTTAGCTCTTTCTTCATTTTCAATATAGGCATTTAGTGCTATAAATTTCCCTCTCAGGACTGCCTTCACTGTATCCCATAAGTTTTAATACATTGTTTTCATCTTCATTTGTCTCAATATATTTACTGGTTTCACTTGCAATTTCTTCTTTGACCCACCGATTATTTAGGAGTGTGTTGTTCAGCCTCCACACATTTGTGAATTTACTTTTTTTCCGGTCTATTATTGATTTCCATTTTCATTCCATAATGATCTGGGAAGGTGCTTTGTATAATTTCAATCTTTTTATATTTATTGAGAGCTGCATTGTGCCCTAACCTATGGTCTAACCTGGATAAAAATCTATGGGCACTTGAGAAGAATGTATAACCTGCTGAATTTGAATGGACAGTTTTCTATATGTCCCTTAGGTCTAAGTCATTTATCATATTGTTCAAGTTCTCTGTTCCCTTATTGATCTTCTGTCTAGTTGTTCTATCTAATGATTTGTGTGGGGTATTGAAGTCTCCAATGATTGTTGTAGAGATGTCTGCTTCTCCCCTCAGTTTTGCCAGAGTTTGTCTCATGTACTTTGGGGCACCCTGGATAGGCGCATAGATATGATATTTACGACTGTTATATCTTCCTGGTGGATTGTCCCTTTTATTAATATATAAAGGCCTTCTGTATCTCTTATAACTTTTATGCATTTAAAGTCTGTTTTGTCTGATATTAGCATAACTACCCCTGCTTATTTTTGATTACTATTTGTGTGGAATGTCTTTTTCCAACCTTTCACTTTCAGCTAGTTTGTATCTCTGGGTCGAAAGTGAGTGTCTTGTAAGCAGCATATGGGTGACTCATGTTTTTTTGTAATCTGTTCTGTGAGCCAGTAGCTTTTGATTGGGGAGTCTAATACATTCATATTCAATGATATTACTGTAAATGTACTATTTACTTCCACCATTTTATTCTTTGATTTTCATATATCATATCATATTTTTGTCTGTCTTTTTACTCTTTTGGTTATCCTTTCTGCTAATTGTATCATACCCCTGTCTTCTCAACTCAATGGTTTCTGAAGAGAAATCTGCACTAAGTCTTATTGGACATACCTTGTACATGATGGTTTGTTTCTCCCTTGCTGTTCTGAGAATATTCCCTTTATCTTTAACATTTGACATTCTGAGTAGTTTGTTTTGGAGTAGGTCTATTGGATTCATTCTGATTGGGATAGAGTGAGCTTCTTGGACATCTAAATTCATTTTTGTGTGTGTGAGAATTGGAAAATTTTGAGCCATTATTTCCTCAAATACTCTTTCTGCTCCCTTTCCCTTCTCTTCTCCTTCTGGAACTCCCAAGAAATTTATGTTGTGTTTTGTGTTGTCATTTAACTCTCTGAGCCCCTGCTCAATTTATTCCATTCTTTTTCTCTTTCTCCTCTTTTCTTTCTTCAATTCCAAATGTTCTGTCTTCAGTATCACTTATCCTTTATTCTATCATTTCATATCTGCTGTTGTGCATGACTCTAGTATGTTTTTGAACTCACCTATTGTGTCTTTCATTCCCATGAACTGTGTTAGTTTTCAGTTCAGGATTTCAAATTCTTCTCTGTGCTCACTCAATGTCTTCTTAATGTCATTTATCTCTTTACCATATTGTCTTTCAACTGATTAATTTGATTCTGTAATTTGTGCACATCTCACTGATTAGTACTTTCAAATTCTGTGTCTCTTGTGGGGCTTTGGTATATTCCTTTCCTTGGGCCATATCTTCTATTTCCTTAGTATGGCTCATAATTTTTTGCTCATGTCTAGGCATCTGATTAAGATGTAGTTTACTCAGATGCTCAATTTCTTTCTCTTTTGCAGGGATTTGGTGGCGGGAGGCTGTGTGTTACCACTGTTCTTTGATTCTTTTTTTTTTTATGTTCTTGAGATTTTTATATATTTTTATTTTACAATTTTTAATTTAGAATAATTTCAAATTTTCAAAAAATATAAAATTTTCCCATATAAACTTTTTCCAATTTTATGTAATGTTACATCTTACATATCAATAATATATTTGCCATCAATAAGAAATTAACATTGGTAGTGATTATTTAATACATGGCAGACTTTATTGAATTTATTTCATTTACACTAATATTATTTTTTGGTCCCAAAATCCAATCCATGACACCACATTGAATCTAGACATCATGACACTCATAGTCTATTCTGGTAAGAGACAGTTGTATGTTCTGTTTTAAATCAGTGGAATGTTCTATAGATTGAAATGGGGCATATGTTCACAGTGCTGTTGAAGTCATCTACATATGTACTTAATTTATACCAATGTTTCTATCATCACCGAGATTGGAGTAATGAAATCTTCAACTGTGTCAGACTTGTCTATTGCTCTTTTAGATTCCATCAGTTAGATTTTTATATCTTTTGTAGCAGTTACCAATTTATCATTATGTGATATCCTTCTTTATCAATAATAAACTTACTTTTGTTAAAGTCTAAATTGTCTGAAGTCTATAAGGTGTATTCATTATATATATAGATATCTTACTTTTTCTTTTCCCTTTCTATGTATTTATATTTAAAGCATCTCTCTTGTGGTCAGATTATAGTTGGGTTTGGCTTTTTTTCCATTTTGGCCATTGTAGATTTTAACTGATGATTTTAGATCATTCCCATTTGAAGCCATTATTTTATATTTTGATTAAAATCTAACATATTTAAAGATGTTTTTTATTTATTGTAGGTGTGGTGGGAAGGAGGAAATGTGAGAGACAAGAAGAAATTTGGGGGGTGTTAGAATTCTTCATTTTCTTGCTGATGATTTCCAGTTGTACATATTTAAATATCTATTGAATTGCACATTTTAAATATGTGCCATATATCAAGTAAAATTTTATCTAAATTAATCTGTTAAATTTACCAATGGACATATTGGTATTGAAGGAGAGATAGGGGGACAGATAAGGCATGAAATATCAGAGACTCTTCAAATTGCACTTGCATTAACCTGGTTCTCACTACAAGCCTTAGTAATTTCTTAGAGTGCTGTTCACCTCCTTCCACTGCCTCCCCAAATCTCTCTGTATTACTGATATCTGCCCTATATGTTCTTTCTTATTCAATTCAATTCAGTAATATTGTTGAAAAGCCAGGTTACAACATGCTGCATTAAAGGTCTGTTCATGACAGGAAAAGAAGGAAAGAGATATTTAGAGGCAATTGTCTCTAAATTGATCACCCCAAGGTGAGGACACTGAGACTGAGGGTGGTTGACCAGCCCACTTCCCATAGGTATGAAATAGAAAGAGGAGAAGCAGTTCAGGCGTCCCTCATGCAATCATGGTGATCAGAGGTGGGGGTGCACAGAGGTCTTTTGTGGCTCCCATGGGGGATAATACAATTAATAAGAGTGAAAGAAAACAATTAAAATTGTACTATTAACCATAACACGTACTTAACATTGGGTGCATTTTCCTCATGTATTATTCTATTTTTTTTTTTAATTTTTTTTATTGTGGGTAAAAATCAAAATTATCACAATACATACCAATATTTGTAAAATGATATATAAGTATATATGCATATATGTGCATTTGCTTACAAAAAATGTTATTTATATATATATAAATATATTTTAAGAGGTGCTTAGATTACTCAAAATATTACACGGAACCCACTGGGACTCCCATGTTGCCCACCTCCCATACCTCCCACCACATCCCACACAAACATCTCCCACAAGTGTGGCCCACCACCCTCAATGGACTTACACATCCTGGGACCTTGCCACCAACCATAGACCACAGTTCACATCGTAAACCACACTCTCTCCCACACAGTTCTGAGTGGTGTGTGCTGAATTAAAATGGCCTACATCCGTTGCCACAACGGTACTCAGGACAACCTCCAAATCCTAAAGAAGCCCCTGTATTTCAACTGCACATCCCCTCCCTGCCCCGAAAGTGTCAAGTGGCCACTGGCTCCACCTCATTGTTATAATTTTTTCCATTGCTAGAATCACCATATGTGTACAACAGAATACCATCAAGTCCACTCTAGTCCATAGTTCTCCTCTCAATCCTGAGGGGACTGGGATGGTGATGTCGACTCCACTTCCAGGTGAGAGAGGGTTTATAATCCATGGATATGGTGGGTGGGATGATCCTGCCTGTAGATGCAGGCCCTCTCCATTCCCTGGGATGGCCATTGCACATCATTGTCTCCTCGCCAGGTGACTTGGATGAGTCCATTGAGCTGTAGGGTAGGAGTTGCAGCTCCACCGAGATTCCACGCACACCTGGCAATAGGTAGGCCAGAGGCTCCAGTCTCTGGAAGTATACCTAAAAACTCCAGCATCACATATAGGTTTGAATAGCAGGGATTGATGAACCATGTGCAGGGAGGACTTATTTGAGTCCAATTCTGTCACTCTCAGGAGCACAAATTCCAAAATAGAGCCAACTGATAAGGCATCAGTCTCTGGGGCTATCCCCCCTTATATAGGACCTGGGTGTCTCCAGAGCTCTCAGGAGCCCCTCTGTTTGGGGTGATAGGCACTTTGACATTCTATGAGCTCCTACTGAGGTGTGAGTAAGAGTTGCCTCTGGGATGACCTCCCGACTCTCTTTGAAGTCTCTTAGCCACTTGAACTCATTTGTCTTTACCTTTTCCCCCCTTTTATTCAAGGTCTTTTTCCAGTTGTGTTGCCAGTTGGCACTTGGTATTAATCCCTCGTTGCCAGGGAGGCTCATCCCCGGGAGTCATGTCCCACGTTGGGGGGAAGGTAATGCATTCATATGTTGAGTTTGGCTTAGAGAGAGGCCACATTTGAGCAACAAGGAGGCTCTCAAGTGGCAACCCTTAGGCAGCCCACAACAGCAAGCTAAGTCTCAGTTACAAGAGCAAAGACTCACAAGGGTAGTCATCAATAAAAAGAACTCATCAGTGGGTCATCCTCTTTTGACAGACACTGTCCCTGCACTCAGAGGACTATTGCTGCTCTCTTGGAGACTGTGGCAGAGCTCTCCAGGCTAGGAATTCAGATTCCCTCATTTATTGTGTGATTGTCCACCTATCGTGACCATGCCCCATCTTTTGATCTTTTGAACAATTTTGTATATCTTTCATGTATATTCAGATGAACTAACTCCCATGAATCCCCCCTCCCAGACACCCCCCACCAATAATCCCCTGCAGTACCCATTGTAACCCTTCTGTGATCCAAATCCTCCATGAACATGTAGTCCATAAAATAATCAAACACACTTAATAGGAAAAAGAAACAACAATGATAAGCTTACATGCAAGAGACAAACATAAGGAAACTCAGGAAAAAAAATCAAAAAAACAAAACAAAATATAATTAGTGGATTGGGACATTCAAAAAAAATGGGGAAAAAAGCAAAAGTAATGCCTTTAAAAAAAATATATATATATATATATATTCTTTTTTTCCTTTTATCACTGTGTTATCGGATGCACGGTGTGCCGTGACACCTTCCCCCTCTCAATCCCCATTGTCTCCCAAATTTTCATTTAATTTGCAAAGAATTTTAGGTCACAGCAAAGTCACACACGGAGTGCCGGAGACTCCCAGATACCAAACCACCCCCGCTTCCCCACCCCATATTAACTCACCCTCCTTTTTTTTTTTTTGGTTGTTAGCATTGTTATAACTGTTATGCAGATAGCAAAATATAGCAACTAAACATTGTCAGTGATTTACAGTATAGTTTACAATTTAGATGATACAGTTTAATAATTTTGATGATATTTACCATGTCCTGTGTCCATTACTGTAAGGTAATGAAAAACCTTTCCCATGACCACCAAACACCCCATTACATCTTGACTGTTCCCTTCCCCCCAGGCCCCCAGGGCACATGACACCACCCTATCCCAACCCATGGAATGTCAAGATTCACAGTTACATGCCCTGGGAATTTGAACCTTCCTTCCTAATCCACCCACCCTCCAGCGCTGCACCACCAAACCCAGGAACACCACCACCCATCTGCCCCATCCCCAAAAATGCAACCACACTCTATCCCTTTACCATAGATTATGTCCATATGGGTGATGGCTCAAAGCCTGCTCTTCTCTTACTCTCCCTTGATAACCTATCTTTCAGACAATGGTTCTCAGAGACTGCTCACTTTCCTCAGTTAAGATCAGTGAGGTCATATACTGATCATCCTTCAGTGCCTGGCTTGCTTCACTCAACATAAGGTCTTCAAGATTCATCCACATTATTCCATGTCTTAGCACTTTATTCCTTCTTACAGCTGAGTAATAAATATTCCATTGTATGTATGTGCCACATTTTGCTTATCCATTCGTCTGTTGATGGGCACCAGGCCTGATTCCAACTTTTGGCAATAATGAACAATGCCGCTATGAACATTGGTGTGCATATATCTGTTTTTGCCTTTACTTTCAGTTCTTCTGGGTATATACCCAGCAGTGGAATTGCTGGATCATACGGAAGATCTATTGTTAGTTTTCTGAGGAACCGCCAAACTGTTCTCCACAGTGGCTGGACCATACCGCTGTCCCACCAGCAGTGGATGAGGGTTCCTATTCCTCCGCATCCTCTCCAACATTTAGTGTCTGCTGTTTTTATAATAGCTGCCATTCTGATGGGTGTGTAAGATGTTATCTCATTGTAGTTTTGATTTGCATTTCCCTGATAGCAAGCGATGTTGAGCATTTTTTCATGTGCTTTTTAGTCATTTGTATTTCTTCCTTGGAGAAGTGTCTTTTCAGATCATTTGCCCATTTTTTAAATGGGTTGTTTGTCCTTTTATTTTCAAGGTGTAGGATTTCTTTATATATGAAGGAAATTAGGCTCCTATCAGATATATGGTTGCCAAATATTTTCTCCCATTGGGTAGGCTGCCATTTTATTTTCTTAATAACATCTTTTGAGGTGCAGAAGTTTTTAATTTTGATGAGATCCCATTTATCTATTTTTTCTCTTGCTGCTCGTGCTTTGGCTGTGAAGTTCATGAAACCATTTCCTATTACAAGGTCCTGTAGATGCTTCCCTACATTATCTTCCAAGGTCTTTATGGTTTTGGCTCTTATATTTAGATCTTTGATCCATCTTGAGTAGGTTTTTGTATAAGGTGTGAGATGGTATTCTTCTCTCATTCTTTTGGATACAGATATCCAGTTCTCCAAGCACCACTTGTTAAAGAGGCCATTCTCTCCCAACTGAGTGGGCTTCATAGCCTTGTCAAATATCAGATGACTGTATATGCGAGGATCTATATCAGAACTCTCAATCCGGTTCCATTGGTCAGTAGGTCTATCCTTGTGCCAATACCACGCAGTTTTGATCACTGTAGCTTTGTAGTATGTTTTAAAGTCAGGTAGTATGATACCTCCAACTTCATTTTTCTTTTTCAATATGTCTTTGGCAATTCGGGGCCTCTTGCCTCTCCAAATATATTTTGTGGTTAGTTTTTCCAGTTCCTTAAAAAATACAGTGTTGACTTTTATTGGGATTGCATTAAATCTGTAGATTAGTTTGGGTAAGATAGACATCTTGATGAAGTTTAGTCTTCCTATCCATGAACAGGGAATATTTTTCCATTTATTTAAGTCTTCTTTGATTTCCTTTAACAGTGTTGTATAGTTTTCTGTATATAAACATCTTTATATCTTTAGTTAAATTTATTCCTGGGTATTTGATTCTTTTAGTTACTGTTGTAAATGGTATTTTTTTCCTAATTTCCTCCTCAGTTTGCTCATTATTGGTGTACAGAAATGATACTGATTTTTGAGCATTGATCTTATAGCCTGCAACATTACTGAACTCCTTTATAAGTTCTAGAAGCCTTGTTGTGGATTTCTCAGGGCTTTCTATGTATAGGATCATGTCATCTGCAAATAATGAAATTTTTACTTCTTCTTTTCCAATCCGGATGCCTTTTATGTCCTTTTCTTGTCTCAGTGCTCACGCAAGTACTTCTAAGACAATGTTAAATAGGAGTGGTGATAGTGGGCATCCTTGTCTAGTTCCCGATTACAGAGGGAAGGCTTTTAGGATTTCACCGTTGAAAATGATGTTAGCTTTGGGTTTTTCATATATATCCTTTATCATATTCAGAAAGTTTCTGTCTATTCCTATGTTTTGTAGTGTTTTTATGAGGAAAGATTGCTGTATTTTGTTGAATGCTTTTTCTGCATCTATAGAGATGATCATGTGATTTTTTTCTTTCAATCTGTTTATGTGGTGTATTACATTGATTGACTTTCTTATATTGAACCATCCTTGCATACCGGGATGAAACCCACTTGGTCATGGTATATAATCCTTTTAATATGTTGTTGAATGTGATTAGCAAGTACTTTGTTGAGGATTTTAGCATCTAGGTTCATTAGAGAAAGTGGTCTGTAATTTTCCTTTCTTGTGGTATCTTTATTTGGTTTTGGTATTAGGGTAATGTTGGCATCATAGAATGAGTTAGGCAATATTCCTTCTACTTCTATTTTTTGGAAGAGCTTAAGTAGAATTGGTGTTAGCTCTTTCCAGAATGTTTGGTAGAATTCAACTGTGAAGCCATCTGGTCCGGAACTCTTCTTAGTTGGGAGGTTTTTGATGACTGAGTCTATCTCTTTACTTGTAATTGGGCTGTTGAGTTAATCTATTTCTTCTTTCATCAATGTAGGCTGTTTGTGGGTTTCTAGGAACTTGTCCATTTCCTCTAAATTATCATTCTTGTTGGCATATAATTTTTCAAAGTATCCTCTTATGATACTCTTTATTTCTGTGGGGTCAGTAGTGATATCCCCTTGCTCATTCCTTATTTTATGTATTTACATCTGTTCTCTCTTTTTTTTTTGTTAGTCTGGCTAAGGGTTTGTCAATTTTTTTGATATTCTCAAAGAACCAACTTTTTGTTTTGTTCATTGTTTCCAGTGCTTTCTTATTCTCTATTTCATTTAGTTCTGCTCTAATCTTTGTTATTTCCTTCTTTCTACTTCCTTTAGGTTTAGTTTGTTGTTGTTTTTCCAATTCCTCCAAGTGCAGTTAGGTCTTCAATTTTAGCTCTTTCTTCTTTTTTAATATATGAATTTATGGCTATGAACTTCCCTCTCAGGACTGCTTTCGCTGCATCCCATAGGTTTTGATATGTTGTGTTGCCATTTTCATTAGTTTCAAGGTAGTTACTGATTTCTTTTGAGATTTTCTCTTTGACCCACTGTTTGTCTAAGAGTATGTTGTTTGACTTCCATGTCCTTGTGCCTAACCTGTTTCTCTGGCCCTTAGTGATTTCCAACTTCATTCCGTTGTGGTCAGAGAAATTACTTTGTATAATCTCAATCTTTCTGAATTCATTGAGAGTTGTTCTTTGGCCTAGCATGTGGTCTATTTTGGAGTATGTTCCATGTGCACTCGAGAAGAATGTAAATCCAGCTGTATTTGGGTGTAGTGTTCTGTATATGTCTATTAAGTCCAGGTCATCTAATGTATTGTTGAGTGCCTTAGTTTCTTTATTGATTCTCTGCCTAGATGTTCTGTCTAATGATGATAGTGGTGTGTTGAAGTCCCCTGCTATAATTGTAGAGGAATTTATTTCTCCTCTTAGTTTTCCAGAGTTTGCCGCACGTATTTTCAGGCACCCCAATTAGGTGCGTAAATGTTGGTGATTGTTCTCTCTTCTTGAGAAATTACTCCTTTTACTAATATGTAGTGTCTATCTTTATCTCTTACAATAGTTTTGCATTTAAAGTCTATTTTGTCTGATATTAGAATAGCTACTCCTGCCTTTTTTGGCTATTGTTAGCATGTAAAATTGTTTTCCAGCCATTCACTTTCAGCCTCCTTGAGTCCCTGGGTTGAAGGTGGGTTTCTTATAGACAGCATATAGATGGGTCATATTTTCTTATCCATTCTGCCAATCTGTGTCTTTTGATTGGTGAATTTAATCCATTAACATTCAGTGTTATTACTCGTAATGAATTTCTTACTTCAGTCATTTTTTCTTTGGGTTAATGTATTTCATATGTTGTTTTGTTTCTCTTTTTGTCTTTTCAGTTTTTTTTTTTTTAATACAAAACACTTCACGAATTTGCATGTCATCCTTGCGTAGAGGCCATACTAATGTCTGTATTGTTCCAATTTTAGTATACGTGCTGCTAAAGCGAGCACTTCAGTTGTTTTTAAACTCTCCTCCAACTCTCTCTCCCTTGTTTTTTCCTTTCAGCTTGTAGAGATTCCTTTAGTATTTCTTGAAGTGCTGGTTTCTTCTTGACATACTCTCTTAATTGCTGTTTATCTGTGAATATGTTGAACTCTCCATCATTTTTGAATGCCGATTTTGCTGGATAGAGAATTCGCGGCTGGAAGTTTTTTCTTTTAGTATTTTGACTATGTCATACCACTGTCTTCTTGCCTCCATGGTTTCAACTGAGAAATCAGCACTTGATCTTATTGTGCTTCCCTTGTATGTGATGGTTCTGTTTTCTCTTGCTGCCTTGAGTATTTTCTCTTTGTCTTGAGCATTGGACATTTTGTCAAGTATATGTCTTGGAGTTGGCCTGTTGGGATTTATACTATTTGGGGTGCACTGTGCTTCCTGGATCTGCACATCCATCTCTCTCAATAGAGTTGGGAAGTTTTCAGCCATTATTTCCTTCAACACTCCTTCTGTTCCCTTTTCCTTCTCTTCTCCTTCTGGGATGCCCATAATTCGTATGTTTATGCGTTTTGTATTATCGGTTAATTCCCTGAGTCCATGCTGGATTTTTTCTATCTTTTTGTCTATCTTTTCTACTATCTCTTTGATTTCAGCTGTATTGTCTTCCATATCACTAATTCTTTCTTCTGCCTGTTCAAATCTGCTGTTATGTGAATCCAGCGTCTTTTTCATTTCTTGGCTTGTGCCATTGTTCACCATCATATCCATTACCTTTTTAGGCATGTTTGCTATTTCTTCAGTATGTTCTCCCAGTGTCTTCTTTATATCCTTAATCTCTTCCTTCAGTTCTTTAAGTTGGTCCATGATATTTGTTTGGATAGCTTTGATTAGTTTTTCGATGTTCTGTATCGCTTCCTGGTTATTATTTTGTTCATTGGACTGGTCCATGCTTCCTTGTTTCTCAGAGTCATTTGTATTTTTTTGTTGCCCTCTGGTCATCATATTTTCTTGATGGGTTTGTTCAGTTGATTAGCTTTTCTCTGTGCTCTAGAGTTTTATTTAGCTGGTGGTTCTGCGTGTGAGTTAAGTTTTCTCTTTGGCAATTTTTCTCCTTATTTTTTTCCTTACTTCTTTCTATGTTCCCTTGAAGGCAAAAAATTAGGGCCAGAGGAATCAAAAAGATGTAAGGAAGGAAGAATGATAATAGTAATATTGATAAAAGTTAGAAGAGGGGCAAAATGAGACTTAATAAGATGAATATTTAACTTGTGTAGGCAGTGTAGAGTAATAGGGAAAAAAGCGGAGTTCCTACAATGGAGTGGGAAAGCAAATGGAGGAATATATATATAGTGATTTAGAAGGCTAGAATTATGAGGAGGGAGGGAAATAGTAAAGAAAGGGCTGAAAGGAAAAAGTTAATACTAATTTAAAAAAAAGAATGAAACAAAATAGATGGAATAGAAATTGACACCCTTAAGTTGTGGGCCTATGAAAAAATGTTGTATGAAGAGCCACAACAGAAAGCAGAAGGCAGAAAGATGAAGGAAGGAAAAGTGATAGTTTGTAATACAGAATCAATATAGACAGCGAGTGGGAAATTACTGAAGAAGAAGCACAGCAAAGAAACGACAAGCTAGCAGCACCTAATTTTTAAAAAAATGAAAGAAAAAGAAAGGGGGGAGGAAAGAGGAAAGAAAAACAAGAGACCAGAAAGAAACAGAGAGAAACCAAAGATCCACAGGCAAGCAGTCAAACAGAACTAAGGGGGGTCAATGATTCCCCTAGGATCCACGTGGATCCTCTCTGCCTACTTGTGTTTATCAATCAATTTCCCCACAGGGTTCTACATGCAGGTCCTGAAGCAGCTTTTAGGTATTAAACTAAATTAAAAAGAATTTATTTTTCATTTATTGAAGTGACCTTCTCACTGTTTTTTTTTGTTGTTGTTGTTGTTGTTTTAGCAAAATACAGGACCCAAAATAATTCCTCCTCTAGACCAAACCCCTTACGGAAGGGAACCTAGCAGGGCCCGTGGAAATTAATCAAACACATCCCACTTCCTGGACTCCCCAGGGTAGCTGTAGCTTTGATGTTAGTCAGTGCAGAGTGCTAAAGACGGCCGATTCCGCCCCTTCTGGAGCCGAGCACCAGCGTCACCGGGTTTCTATGTAAATCAGTTTGACTGCATATTCGCGTCTGCTCTCAGCCTGATGCTGCTTCAGGTCGGCTTATCTGCTCCCCAAAGCTATGGGGCGGTGCAGGCAGCCAGATCGTTGTCGAAAAATAAAAATAAAAAATACCCTTCCCTGTCCTTCAACAGAACCCTCCCTCTATTGGGGAATGTCCCTTCTTCCTGGCTCCGCGGCAGCCCGGGTCTTATCCCTGGGCAGCTATGCAAATCAGCTCCCTCACCTGACCAGAATCCCCCCACCCGTTCACCGGGTACCGATTAGCTCCGGCTGTTCTGTTCACAGAAGGTCCAAGGGGTGCCAGGCAGCCAGATCCCCAGAAAATAAAACATTCTCGCCCCGCTCATGGCCCCACGTGGCCGTTTTATTATTATTATTATTTTTTTGTTTTCCCTAACCGCGGGGCTCAGCCATCCGTGCCACCCACCACCAGCAGGCTTAAAACTCACGAATCTCTACCATTCCATCCACGCTGTTGATCCACGCAGATAGATGTCCCAAGTTTCTCACTCCACGCGTGCACAGCACAGACCCCCAGGCTGGACCCCATCCCCAATCCGCCTCGCTCTGGGAGCTTGCAGTGTGTGCCCTCCTACACCAATGCCATCTTGGCCCCTCCTGTTCTTTGATTCTTGCTTCGACCTGGGTTGTTAGAATTGTCCTGCTGGTTGCTCAGAACTGGGCACGGGAGTCAGTAATTGGTTGTAGACTAACTTCCTAGGGCCTTGGGGAAGGAGGTTATAGAAGCGGAAAAAAGTCTTTCCTACTTGTTTTTAATATTCTCACATGCATTTCCTTGGTCTGCCAGCAGATGGCACTCTTTGGCAGCTCTCAGATCAATGCCTGGTTAGACATGATCAATGTGATAGAGCTTCCTGTCTGGAGGTTAGGAGCCTTGTAATTCAAACTTTCTCTGAGCTAGTTCTCCAACCTTCTCTGGCAGGCCCCTCCCTTTTCCTGGCTAGGAAATATTTCCACTCCCCTCTGAGTCCTCAGCTATCAGTTCTGGTTAGTGGAGAAGGAGATTGGGAGGGTTGTATATCTTTAGCTCCTTTCCAGCTCCTAAGGCAATCAGTGACATGGCCCCACCTGGCCTGGAAGAGTTCCGGGGATGCAGCAGAACAAATTTGTGGGTCAGAAGCTGAGTCAGCCTTTGGCTGTGTCCTTCTCTCTCCCTTTCCTGAGGTGGTAGATCCTTGGAGACTCCTTTGTATATAGTTGCAGGCCCAGAAACCTGAGAATTCTGAAGTGTCTTTAGTGTAGGGGATGGTGCCGTCAGCAGCCACTGGTTTTATCTCACAGTTCTGTCATCGTGATTCCCTTCATTTGTCCCTCACTCCTCAGGGGGCTGTCCAGCCTTTGCCAGGTTTCCTAAACCCCTTTTCTATGCTGTTTCAGACTGTCCTTTAGCTCTATTTCTGGAGGAGAAGAAAGTCCTGTGTCTTTCTAGTCCGCCATCTTCCCAGAAGTCAAAAATTATGACAATATTAAAAGGTATATTTCGGGGGAATATCCTGTTGAAAGAATTCTAAATCTTAGAGCCTGGATACAATATTTTGAATGCAAGTATGTTGCAAAATATTCAAAACCAGAGATGAGAATGAGCACAAGAATTTTCATAACAAAGAATTAGAGTGGTAGCTTTGTCAGTGATTGCCTAGGATAACCAAGACAGGGCAGGGCTGTTAACTGGATGCTCTGACCAGAGGATGTGCAAGCACAAGGGAAGTAGGCAGAGTCCAGAAACAATAGACCAGTTCCAGGAAACATTTCAGGCAGGGCTGTTAAAGCTATTACTTACTATTGGACTTGAAGTGAAAGTGATGATAAACAGCATTCAGCAAGGATTCATGTGGAAAACATGTTATACTTATCTCATCTCCTCCCTTTATAAGGTAAAACCAGGAAGTGCAGAGAATAGTTTCCTCTTTTACTTTAAGCTTCCCAGTGGATTAAACCAGATCTTGTGGTGCTGTGACACGAGCTGCCTCCTCAGGCCTGCTGTGTTCATTGTATTTACAAATGACTAGGATGAAGATATGAGATTCTATCACAGTAATAGATGGCATGACACCCATGGAGAGCAAATAACACAGATGATGGGATCAGAGCCAAAAATCTCTGGTCAAGCTGAAGCAGTGATTACATCCATTAAGAGGTACAGTTTCACAGGAAAGACTTTTCTGCCCTTGGGAGAAGAACACCAACTGCAGAAATACAAGATAAGGGTAGCTGTGGCTAGTGAGCAGACTAGTGGCAGTGCCTTTTTTTCATTCAAAATTAATAGGTGCTTGCCCAATGCAAGGTGCTGTGCTAGGCACAGGAAGCAGAGATACAAGCCAAGGAACCCAAAGGATTGCAGCAAGTCAAGACAGGAATGCTACATCTTTAGGAAGAAAGCAAGCTGTGTTGATATGTTGAATTTGGTTTTCTGGTCTTCAGAACCATGAGCCAATAAATTCTTTTGTTTAAGCCAAAAAAAAAGAATCAGGTGGAGTTCCTGCTCTTGGTGACCTAGCAATCTAGAGGGGAATATATACAAGTGAAGAGGAAATTAAAATGCTCTATTCGGAGCAGATGTGGCTCAAGCAACTGGGCGCCCGCATCCCACATGGGATGCCCCAGGTTCAGTTCCCAGTGACGCCTAGAGAAGACAAGCTGACACAATGACATCATGCAACAAGGTCACACAATGAGAAGCTGAAATGAGGACACACAATGAGAGACACAAAAAGCAGGGAGCAGAAGGGGCTCAAATGATTGGGCACCTCCCTACCATATGGGAGGTCCCATGTTCAGTTCCCTGTGCTTCCTAAAAGATGATAAGTAGACACAGGGCACACAATGAACAGATACAAGGAGCAGACAGCAGGCACAAAAACAAACAAACAAAAAAAAATAAAAATAAAATAAAAAAAAAAAAAGACGAAAAATAAAAAAAAAAAAAAAAATAAAAAAACAACAAAAAATAAATAAAAATAAAATGTTCTATGAAGGAAGTGGATGTGGCTCAAGCAGTTGAGCACCTGCTTCCCACATGGGAGGAACAAGGTTCAGTTCCCGGTGCCTCCTTAAAAACAAAAAAACCAAACAACAAGCAAACAAACAAACAAACAAACAAAAAACAACTCAGGGGACCTGATGTAGCTCAGTGGTTGAGTGCCAGCTTCCCACAAATGAGGTCCTGGATTCAATCCCTGGCCCTATACATAAAAAAAAAAAAAAAAAAAAAAAAAAAGTTATATGACAAAAACTACTAGTGCCAAAGAGCACAAAGTGGGAACATTTTAACCCACTCTTGTGGGCCTAGTATATGTTTACTAGAGCAGGTCATCATCAGGGAACCTGAAAGATGCAGAAGAGTTAAGCAATATTGCAATATTAAGGGAAAGAATTTTCCCAGCAAACAGCAGCAAAACAAAGACCTGTAGCTGAGGGAGGACAGGACTCATTGGTCCCTGAAAGCCTTGCAGGGCCTGTGTGGCTGGAGTAGGAGGCTGGAAAAGCTAGAGGAGCGAGCAGGGGAGGACCAAATCAAGGAGAAGGGGATAAACTTGAATTTAATCCTGAAGTCAGTGGGGGACCTTAGAGAGATCTAAAATCAAAGAGTGACAAGATCAAATTTATCATCTAAAAAGATCACTAAGGCAGCAATGCAGGGAATGGGGGCTGGGCTGAGGACAGGGAGATTATCAAAGAAGGAATTACAGTACATAACCTAGGGGACATTATGATGGCTTGAAATTGGCAGTGGGATGAAAAGCAGTGGATATGTCAGGATCATATTGTCCTGTGCAGTGGGCAGGTCAACACTGAAGCATGTTAGTATAGGAAACAAGAGAAGGTAGCTGGTCAGAACAAAGCTGTAACCATCACAGCTGAAAAGCCCACCAAGAACCTGGTCAGGAGGTCCCATTTGAAACTCCTGGCTCAAAAAATCCCCAGATAATTTCAAACAGGGAGGCCTCCCCATTGGTTCCCTAAAAGCTAATAGGTGCAACCTGAGTGGTCTGTAGTATAAACCAATAGGAAGGCAGAAAAGCAACTCCCATCAGGACAGCAAATAGCCAAGATCCCTCCTTAACATGTAAGATGTTGAAAATATTCTGTGTCTAACAATAGGGAACTTGTTAAGGGATGACAATACATCCGTAAAATGAAATATTTTAGAGACATTCAGAATAATATAGATAGCTGTTGAGTTGGAATAAATGTTTAAGAGGCATCTTTCAAATAAACTTTTTTTTTTGTTGGAGTGTAACATATCTACAGAAAATGCACCAATCATAACTATATAGCTCAATGAACGATTCCAAACTGAATACATCTGTATAACCCCCACTCAGATTAAGAGTTTGATTACCTGGACCCCAAATGCGTTTTAAGAGAAAAGCAGACTCTGAAGCATCATATATAATATCCTGTATTTTATTTTAAAATGTGTACATAGCATAGCCAAGAACCTGGAGAATTATACACTACAATGTTGATAATAATTTTTTCTAGGTGATAGAAATACAAGTAATATTTCTATTTCTATTTGATTTTTAGAAATTTTAATATTTTATGTTTTTTCAATACTTGCCATATAGGTCACTTGGTAATTTCAAGAAACATGTACAAGTTCCTTACGAATAATTACTATTGACTTGTTCCCAAAATTCATTAATGAGCACCCTCTAATTCCATATTATAAATCTTATTACTAGATTTAACTCTAATTTCTGGTTCTCTGCTAAGACTATATTCCTAAAGTTTTCTTTGTACCAGAGAATTGTTGATGGAAGCACATAGGCCAAAGCTGTTTCTTCCTACAATAGAAATCAACATATACTAAATTAATATATAAAATTGCAATGCTTATTCTTTATGCCTCCCCAGCTTTTCAATTAAAGTTTTAAATTTTTGCAAATGTGAATGCACTGAAACATTTCGATCAGGCTTTGAACTGAGAGGGACGCTGAGCTGCACCATCTGCTGGCAGACCAAGGAAGAGCATGTGAGGAAATGTAAGTTCAGTAAGAGAGGCTTTTTGTGGCCTTTACCGCCTCCCTCCCCAAGGCTTCTGGAAGCCTGTCTACTACCCATTACTGAGCCCAGGGCCCAGATTTGAGCAACTAACAGGAATAAACCTAAAGACCCAGAACTGGTTGAACCAAGAATCAAAAAAGAGCAGTAACACACAGCCACCCACCACTGGATCCCTATGAAAGAGAGAGAAATTCAGCATCAGAATAAACTCACCATCATAATCAGATGCCTAGATATCAACTAGAAATCACAAGCCATACTAAAAAAAAATGGAAGAAATGGCCCAAGAAAAAGAATGTATTAAAGCCCCACATGAGCCATAGGATGTAAGACAACCAATCAATGAGATCCATACAAATTTCCAAAATCAAATTAATGAGTTGAAAGAGGAATAAAATTTCCAAAATCAAATTAATCAGTTAAAAGAGGGATAAAGCATATCAAGAAGACAATGAGTGAGCACAAAGAAGAATTTGAAAACCTGAATAGAAAAATAACACAGCTCAAGGGAATGAAAGGCACTTTAACTTTTTATATGTGAATGGTAACATTGTTATAACTGATATACAAATAGTGAAACATAGCTACTAAATATTGTCAATGGTTTACACTCTGGTTTACATTTTAGACTGTAGATACTTTTACAAATGTTGATGATATTTACCATCTCCTGTGTCCATCACTGTAATGTAATGCAGAACATTTCTGCTGACCACTAAATACCCCCTGTTCGATCTATTCTATTCCTCCCTCCCCAAACCACCAGGGCCCATGGTGCCCCCCTGGCTTGACTCGTTGGATGGCTAGATTCATAGTTACATGCAGCAAGAGTGAGGTCTTGACACACTGGTTTGTCCTCCCCTATTAGGAACTGACTTGCTCTTGAGAGACTCCCACATGTCGATTTCTGAACAAATCGGTCCTCCCGAGGCTGGGAGTCCAATTCCTTCCCGCTCATTATATGGGTGTCCACCCACTGCTACAACACATTTTGACAGAATGACACTCACACACTCCCTAGAAGCCTGCTCCAGGTGCGCCCTGTCCCGAATGCTCCCCCAACCAACACCCTGAACCAGTAACCCTTCCTTGTCATATTGCCATAAGAGCATTCCCAACTCTGTACTTTCAACCTCATACCTGCAAATCCCCAGTGTTCACCTGGTCCCTCTCCCAACCCTCTCCTCAGTATCCTGGACCTTCTAACCCACCCTTCCCAATCTACCCACCTGTCAACCTTGCACCACCCAACCCAATACTATCACTTACCTCCTGAACTATCTGTTCAATATGCAACTACACTCTATCACCTTACCATAGGTTGCGTCCGTATGGGTGATGGTTCACAACTTTCTCTTCTCTGAAAACATACCTTGCCCCTGCTGAGAGCAGGAGGGGACCGATGTCGCGGTTGTTGGAGTGAGTACAAAGGGCACTCGTGGGTGATGTTTATGAGCTGCTGGTGAGTGACAGGCAGTTGGAACTGCTGGGCTGGGCACCACAAGGTCTGGCATCCACGATATTCGACTTTTCGATGGAGCCACTCTGCTACTTTTGGGTCTCAATTATATGGCTCTGGATCTTCACGAGGGCGTCTGCCTCAACGGTCCCAAGAGAGATGTTAGAGGAGGGGGCAGGGACATGATGGACAGTTATCTGTCGCTGCTGGCAGGCATCCCAGATGTTCTTCCACAGATCTCCCTTCCCCACAGAGGTTAGTCCACAACAGTTCATTGTTCCTGTCTTGTACTTTGGCCTCATCTCACAATTGTGACTAAAGCCCAAGGACTATTTGTTTAGAATGTACCTCTGCCACAAACTCCAACCAAAGCCAGTATTGGTGCTGGCTACATCCAATTTACAGGGTAAGTTAAGGTTCGCCACCCCCCTTACTGCTTAAACTTGTGTTAATGCCCTATTTACTCTTTTTCCTAAAAAGCAGCCTGCTGGAGGAATGTTCTCATTTCCATGCACAACCTTTTCTGATTAACACATATAATGGTTTTAATATCTGAGATAAATGAAGGATGAAGGGTTTCCAGTACCCCAACAATATTATGAACTCTATTAGAAAACATTGTACTTTATCAATTACAGCAGAGGGTACAGTTTTGTTTTAATTAATTACACAACATTTAAGAATTTGATAGACACATATGGGAGGCAGGTTCCCCACCATGCCAGGCAGGGGAGGATAAGGAGAGCACTATCTTGAGAGATGGGACCGGGATGCTGGTTTCTGCCTCTGCTACCATGGTGCTGCCTGACCTTGTGACTGCTCTGGTCCTAGTCTCCTCAAGGGTGTGATGGGAGGACTGGAAGAAAGTCTTTTCCATTGTTTGTGGTCCTTCATTCCTTGAGTCCAAAGTTAAATATCTATATCGCTTACATATTGAAGTTCCAAGTCTTTTGAATTCCATTGAAGATGCTTCTATTCCTGCTTAAGTTTCCTTTTTTTCTCTGTTATCACCCACCTCCTCCTACCCACATGGAGAAATGTGTGTTTCCAAATACACAGTTGTCTGCCATATGTCTCTACTTCTCCTTATGTCCTTTATTATATCTGAATTGCCCTTCCCCCTTCTCAAATGAAAAAAAAACTCTTACTTACCTTTAAAGGTCCTCCCCAATATAAACTTTTCACTGAAGCCTTCCCTGATTCCCTGCACTCCATCCCTTTCCTCTTGCTCCCAAATAAATCTGTCCTCACCTCTACTGTAGCACTTAGTGTCTGGTTTGTATTACAATTGTATGGGTTGCTCCTGGTGAGCATAATTCTCAGCTGTTAGAGTGTCTTCCACAAAGTACTCGATTTAATCACTTTGTGTGCCTCAAGAAAAAGCCAGGCCATGGCTGCAACTGCAGTGAAGACTGTAGATTCCTGGTTCCCAGCTCCCTCAGTACCTTGCCTTTCTCTCTTACCAGCTATTTTCTTTCACATAGGAGAAGTGGTCAATAATTAATCCACAGTGATAAGCTATCACAGGAGCTGAGGCAAGTGCACTGTCCTTTAAATAAGGATGGGAGGCACTGGTGTACAATATTTACCTGGGGAAGGGCTTTTTTGAAGCCCATAAAGGCACAGCGTTTGACAGGTTTGAGTGATTGCACTGTCTATAGAGAGACTGAGTCATTGGATCATAAAATCTCCTAAAGACTGCAATCTAAATTAACTTTCATCTCCAAGGAGTTATCTCCAAGTAGTCCAAGGCCTCTGCCCGAAAGAGGAATCAGAGCCCTTTGTGAACCTCTCAGGGCTATTTGGTGAAAATGATTCCCAAAGCATTAATGAGAGCTTTGCTGTGGTGCCTGAGGGCTGAGACCCTGAGGCCAGAGTGGCTTTCTCTGATCTTCCTTGAGAACCAGCAAACAGATGAGATTTGCCTGGCAGGGAAGCCTCCTACAGGCAAAGACTCCCTCTTTCCCCAGCAGCCCTGAGAAGGGGTTGGCCTGGTCCCCCCAGCCCTTCCTCTCTTAGTTCTTGTTTCTGTCTGTGCTAACCCAAGCCCCTTTGTAAGCTGTATAAGGTCCCCACCCAGGGACTGAGTGACTCCAGAAACTGGCCTGCCTTCTGCTCTCTCCTGGAGACCCAGGTAATCTGCCCAGGAGCTGGTCTTAGGTGCTCCTTCTGCTTGAGGGCTGGAGAGGAGGGAACAAGGGTGGATGAGACTAGCATAGAGAAAGCTTGGGCCAGGAAAACATCACCCAGGTAGGGAATATTTGGGAGTAGCCAGAAAGCAGAGAACCCATGAAGGTGGAGAAAGGGGAGCCCCCAAGTTGGGGGAAGGGAGCATCTCTCTTTGGAAAACAATGAAATCCTTTTATAGTGCCAGTGGCAGGCACTGAGCTGAGTGTGCCTTGTGTTGTTGGACAGCAAGACTCTGTCAGCCATGATCCGAGATGTCATGATGGTACCACCAGGATATAATTTGTCTCATGGTTTATTCAAAATGGTTGTCTAATGAGTAGTTGAGAACTGGTATGACTGTTCATTTTTAAAATCTATTTTAGGTCAAAAGAACTCAAGTATCCATGGACAGGACTGCTAGGATTTTAGATCACTCACTCCCTCATTTTTGTTTGTCCTGTGAAGTAGTGTCAGGTTTAGGCAACTTACCTAGAGGGGAAGGAGGCTTCTCTCTAGCAAGTGGGAGTAAAATGCTCTTGGAGAGGGTGTTATATGAGTGCTTCGTTACTAATCTCTCAAGAAGAGGGACTTACATCTGGCTGGACTGAAAGGGACACTGTAAGCCAGGGCAGCCACCAGTGAGAACTGGGGTTTTTACTAAAGGGACACTTTTCCATCTCTCCCTTTCCTGTTAGGCTCTTCGAGGCAAGCGAGGCCACCATGGCTCTGAAGAAGTCCCTTGTCCCGTTCCCACTGCTAGCCCTGCTGCTGCTGGTGCTAGAGGGTGCTCAGCCTTCCCTGGGCCAGGAGACCCCAGCCATGAAGTTCCAACGGCAGCACATGGACTCAGGTGGCTCATCCAGGAACAACCCAACCTACTGTAACCAAATGATGAGGCGCCGGAATATGACACAGGGAAGTTGCAAGCCAGTGAACACCTTTGTGCATGAGTCCCTGCAAAATGTCCAGGCCATCTGCCTCCAGAGAAATGTCACCTGCAGAAATGGGAGTAACAACTGCCACATGAGCCCCGCCATCATGCAAGCCACAGACTGCCGCCTAACCGGGGGCTCCAGGTACCCCAACTGCGTGTACAGGACCATTAGCAATAATAGGCTCATCATCATAGCCTGTAGGGGGAACCCATATGTTCCTGTCCACTTTGACGCCTCCATGGAGGTTTGCAACTGTGGCCAGAGTAGAGAAATGCCCCCACCACCTCATCATTGCAGCCCCTGCCGCTCCCCTCTGCCTTCCTTGCCCTGAGAGAAATCATTCAAATGCCAGCTCTGCCCCAACATGCACAGGCTTCCCTGCTCTGAATCTTGCCCCTTGGTGGATATGGGGGTGAGGTGTGGGTTGTGAGGTGGACCCCATATGTTAACCCCTTAACTGCTTCTCTCAATAAAACACAGTTGCAACCACCTAGATTCCTGGAAACGTCCCTATCCAGGTATTGTTTCTGTGACTGCGTATCTGCGAGGGGAAGGAACTGTAGATTTGACTAGCTTTTGGTGAGCAGTGAATGGAGTAATTAAACACTACTCTTTGAACTCTTGGTTTTTAGTGATCTGAGGTAAGGCTCTTCCTTGTAGAGTCCTTGATTCCAAGTATAAAGCAGTGAAATGGGGACTGTTTTCAGTAAAACATGGTGAAAATGGCCAAGGTAGTCATGTTGGGTGGACTGACTACAAGATGCTGGCACAGAGGGAAGGACAGTATGACCTCAGGACGACCTGTTCAACCTGGGGTCAGAGAGGGGGATTCTATGAAAGGATCTTAAATTTTCATCTTCCTGGTTTTGAGTGAGCTGTAACCAAATCGGAAAAATGGGCTTTTGGCTTACTCTGAAACTCAGAATCCTAAATTTGGGGGCTGAAAAGGGCTTTAGAAATCATCATATTTAGGCATAGCAAATAGATTTCCAGTTGAGCCAATTCTGATTAATTGTAAGGCCTGCTTAGAATGCTGTAGAAAAAATTCTAAATAGTGATGTGGTTGAACAATGGCTTCTTTGAAGGCACAGGTGGGGAAGGAGTGAATGTGCCACACATTTACCAACGTTGGTCGAACGCTATGCCTTTCTTTCACAGAGAAGCAACCTGGATCTCAGAAAGGTAAGTGGGCTAATGGCCCACTACTAGTTAGTGGCACAGCTGGGGCTACAGCCCAGGTCTCGTGCCTCCCTGGTCACTGTGGTTTCTGCTGCTAGAGTCTAAATGAAGAAGAAAACACTGTCTCCCTCCTCACTAAGTGCTATGGAGTCATGCCTCTCTGACTGAGCTCACTCACACTCTCCCTCATACTCTCAGGTTCCCAGCATCCCTGTGCCTTGACTCAGCTCAGTTCTTGGCTACCCTTGGTGATGGCCATTGAGAAAACTAGACTGGGGATTTCTGTCATCACTTAATCATTTCCTTTGATCTCCTTGTTCACAGTTGCCTCTGGTTCTAGACAAGGTCATGGAACTAGAGAAGGGCCCAACTTCCAGCCAGTTTGACCAGTTCTGTCATTGTTTTTATATGCCACATTTAGATGTTGGGAAGTGATTGTGATTTTCTTAGGTAAAGAGAATCTTTAATTCTGGGGGTTTCTGTTTGAGGAAGGTCACTTGTGAGTGAAAGGGGACCCAAGTGTCTGTGGTGATAGAGATCTGTGGTAATGGGGATTTCTGTGTATTTTAAATTAGTTAAACTGGACTTTAAATCTAGTTCCAGGTGAAGTTCAGATGTGACACAATGGGAAACCGAGACTGTCATGCATGAGAAAAGATGAATTATTACTCACAGGTCCTCGAGAGAGAATGGTGCCTTGAGGGGTCGATGGGAAATGTGATGGGCTGGGGTGGCTCAACCAGTGGGTGGGGAGCACAAAGGAGAACAAGAGGGACCCGTGGGCTTGTGCCTTTGTTGTGGTCCATGGGTGGAGGTTAGTAGGTTTCCCACCCAAGTCAAGGATTGTTTAGTTTAAAGCAAGCACATGTGGTAAGGGAAAGGGACTGGGTGCCTGAGAGCGGTGGGAATGTTGAGCTTATTGCTTGGGAACAGCTGTGGGATTTGGGTGAGGTGTGTGTGGGTGGTGGTGGTTGCTGGAAATGCGAGATTAGGCTCTGGGGGAGTTTATGCCCCAGGGATGGAAGGCTGCTTATTTAACTAGCCAAAAGTCAGTGTTGAGGCAAGTGGCTGAGCTGAAGTGAGATGGAAGCCGAGGCTGCAAGTAAAAAAAAAAAAAAAAAAGATAGTTATGGCACTCTGGTAATGGGGATCTGACTCCTTACCAGTAAGTGAGGATGGAGGAGAAAAGTTCCTAGGTGTACCTCCTTTTAGTCAAACTTTTCTTATATTCATCTCATTCTTGTCCTTAGATCCAAACTCCTAGTTTTCCCTCCTGCTTGTGCTATGGGAACAATTTAATGAAGCTCTCAAGAAAGTTTACTTGGAGTTTTGCTGCATCTATGTCTGCTGCCATTCACCAGCTCTAGCTTCCATCTGCCCCCACCTTCCCAGCTGTGGGACAGTGAAGTCAGACGGTCCAGGTGCAGACTGAACCCAGTCAGGGAGCCTATGGGCTGGAAAGTGCTCTGGATAGGATAGTAAAAGAAACAAAATAGAGTTTCTATGGCTAGGAGATTTCAAATGAAGTCTGAAGATTATTCTGGAGGTTACGTTTAGCCAGGTCTCAGCCAGATTATCACAAACTGCCGAAGTATGAACAGCCTTGAGCAACAATGTTCCTCAAAATCCTAAGGCCGGGAAGGGATGTGGCTCAAGTGACTGAGCTTCCCCCTGCCACATGGAAGGTCCTGGGTTCAGATCCCAGTGCCTCCTGGAGAAGGTGAGCTGGCCGGACGGGCTGCCGTGGCAAGCTGATGCAACAAGATGATGCAACAAAGAGATACAAAGAAGAAAAACAATGAGAGACACAACAAACCAGGGAGCTGAGGTGGCTCAAGCAATTGAGTGCCTCTTTTACACATGGAAGGTCCCAGGTTCAGTTCTTCGTACCTCCTAAAGAGAAAATGAGCAGACACAGAGAGCACACAGCGAATCGATGCAAAGAGCAGACAGTGATCTCAAACACCTGGGGAGGTGGGGAATAAATAACTAAAATAAATATTTTAAAAAAACGTAAGGTCATCTGGACACCATAAACAAACCACAAGATAAAGAGCTCTTCACTAACCTTAACACAATTAGAGTATCCCAAATATCCACCAACCACAAACAACTTGCATATCTTCTTTTCCTTTCAAAAAACTCTTGCCTGGAAATGCCAAGATGGGACACAATTTGGGTTGCCACGTGAACCTTTGCTTCCAAATTGCAACTCTAATACCCCACATAAATGCCTATATTGCCTTGCAGTTTAATTTGTTCTTTCTAGATTGCTAGGAGGACACACAGAGGAAAGACTAAGCATTGGCCTGTAAAGGATAGGTACAATCAGGGAGAGAAACACTTCAGTCGTCTGGGAGCAAAAGAGAGGGTTCTGATCTTTGGAATAAATGTTAGGAGACTATTGCTATCCTGCAGTGTGTGAGGTAGTCCCTGCTGAGGTATGATCTGAGCAAGTCACCCTGTGTTTAGCACAGACTTGGAAGGTGGAGAGAGTCAGTGCTTGGGCCTCAATGAGGAAGACTGTTCCATAGTAGGCCTTTTGAGAGAGGTCCTAGGGAATCTCTCTTTTCGGTAGTTGGAAACTTAGAGGCTATTTTTGCATGGAAAATTTCTCATTTTAGAGTAAAACACTGCAATTTTTCCCCTGTGCATTGAAATGAATGTATTTTCCCTGTTACTCATTAGAATATTTGCTTGGTAAGCTAATACTCTGAAGCCAATTCTGATGCTGCCTGTATTTATGAATAAAGTTTTAATGGACCACAACTAGGATCCTTCCTTTATATTGTTTCAGGCTGCATTCATTCTACCCCTGCTGATTTGAATAATTGTGACTGAGATTTTCAGGTATGTGAAGCTCAACCTATTTATTCTCTGACTTTTAACAGAAAAGTTTGCTGAGCCCTGTCCTGGTGTAGTCAAGGCAGAGTCAAGGCAGATGGCCATGTCAAGGCTGCATGTTGATTTCTTGGTCACCACTCTCTCCTGGCTTTCTCACTACACTACAGGTTATTGTTCTCAATCTCCATCCATCCTTCCTCTTCTCCCGGCCTTGATTTCCTGGTCCGTATTTGGTCCTCTTCCATGCACTCCATGCACTCCCTTGGGAATCTTATCCAGTCTTAGCACATTAAATATTATTGACTCCTGTGGCAGTTTGGAGCTTTGCACCTTAGAAAAACATGCTCTTAAACTTAATCCATTGCTGTGGGATTGAACCCTTGGAAATAGGACCTTTTGATGAAGTTACTTCAGATAAGAGTTTGCCTAACTGAATTGGTCTGGGTTCTAATCCTATTACTGAAGACCTTATAGGGATGGTCACAGAGAGAGAGCAGTCAGGCGGGACAGCCAGAAGCTGAATGTCATCAGAACCCAGGAAGGAAGTGAGAAGCCAGGAGAGGCTGCCATGTGCATTTCCATGTCACAGAAAAGCCAAGGACCAAGTATTGCTGGCATCCAGCCTGTGAATGCCACAGTCTGCTGGAAGAAAACATCGCCCCTGCTGATGCCTAAATTTTGGACTCTTCCTAGCCTAAATCTGCAAGTCATTATATTCTCGGTTTTTAACTGAACCCAATACATGATATTTTATTTTCACATCTAGGAAACAAAAACTCCCCATCTCCTCTCAAAACTAATCATATCTCTCTGTTGATCTCTGTACATCCAGATATTTACCTGATAGCTTTGCATGGAAGTCTAATATATGCTTCAAATATTTTATGTGGTATATGATTGTCTCCTCCATCTCTCAACCACCACGTCCTCCTTACATACTCCATCTCAGTTGAAAGTAACTGCATCTTCCCATTTGAGCACACACTTTAGAGTAATGGTCAGTCCTTTCTCTTTCTTACATGCTCCAGACACTCTGTGAGGAAAGTCAGTTGTTCCTACCTTCAAAACACACCAGAATCTGACCACCTCTCGCAGCCCGCATTGCTACCGCCTGGTCTGAGACACCATCACCTTCCACTGAGATCAGTGCAAACGCCTTGTCACTATGCTCTCTGACTCTTCCATCTCTACCCACACATCAACCAGAGTGTTCCTTTTAAAATAAAAGCTTATAAACTATCCTTTAAGTATAGTTCAAAACAGTAGTTAGATCACGTAATTCTGCCCAGAACCCTCTAGTGCCTATGCATTTCTCCCTGAGTAAAAGCTAAAATCCCTTCACAAGCTCATGTGCCTTTCATGCTCAGTTGCACCACTCACTTATCTTTCAGCATTAATTCCTGTCAGTTCTCCCTCTCTCTTAATCCATTGTTGTGTCCTGACCTCTTTGCACCTCCTTGAGGAACCAGGTATATACCCGCCTTAGGGCCTTCCCAAAACACCATACCTCCCATACGCATAGCTAACTTCTTCACTCCTCCAGGTGTCTGCTTAAAAGTCATCTCTTCAATAAGAACTGCTCTCCCTGCACGTGGTCCATCAGTCCCTTCTATTCAAACCTATATGTGATGCTGGAGTTCGTAGGTGTACTTCCAGAGACTTGGCCTGCTCATGTGCCAGCTCTGCCTGGAATCTTGGTGGAGCTGCAACTCCTACTCTACAGCTCAATGGACTCACCCAAGTCACCTGGTGAGGAGACGATGATGGACAAAGGCCATCCCAGGGAATGGAGGGACCCTGCAGCTGCAGGCAGAATAATCCCATCCACCTTATCCATGGGATATAAGCCCCCTCTCACTTGGAGGTGGAGTGGATATCACCATCCCAGACTCCTCAGGACTGGGGGAAGAGCTATGGACTAGAGTGGACTTAATGGTATTCTGTTGTAGACATATTGTGATTCAAGCAATGGAAGAAATTATAACAGTGAGGTGGAGCCAGTGGCCACTAGACGCTTTTGGGGCAGGAAAGGGAAAAGCAGTTGAAATACAGGGGCTTTCTCAGGACTTGGGAATTATCCTGAGTGACATTACAATGACAGATATAGGCCATTTGACAACCCTATTTTAAAATGCTACCCATGTGAAATGAATAAAAACACATCTTGTATTTCTAATCTCAAATTTGCTATAATTTTCTTTCTGTTTTTTAGCATCAGTAATACCCTTTCTGTCCACATATTTGGTCTTTCTGGTGTCCTGAGAACTTGCATGTACAGTTAAATGGTCTGAGGCAAGGAGGGATCGTCATGACTTCATGAGTGGCTAACCAGACCCAGATGTTGCAAACTGAACCCAGTTTATCTCTGTGTCTCTCTTACTCTCTTCTCTATCTTGGCTCCATTCTCAGGCTTCCCATTCAAATGTGTAAGATGACTGCAGCAACTCCTGACCTTCTATTCTCCCAGGATTAAATCCAGCAGAAAATAGTCTCTGCCTTCATTCCACAACATTCCTAGCAATTATCTTTGTTTGAGTGAATTCCCATCTCAGAACAAACCATGTGGACTGAGAAATGGATGTAGGCACTAGTAAGTTCAAAGTGGCTCTGAGGATCCGTGTGATCCCCTTCATCCAAAGCTGTTTAGGGTATCTGTGAGGCCCTTACCTTTCCAAACACATATCTTCGTGAGAACCTAATTTTCTTTATATAATTCAACCAAACAGCAGAGTGCAAGAGATTATATGCAAAAGAAGATATGACATTCTTTTTGTCTATTTGATCCACAGCTATAGTGATTTTGAAAATGTAATCAATGCCATTCTTCTTACTTCTTTCGTTTTGATTTAGTAAATAGTGTTATGTTTTTAGAAGTGTGATTTTTATATTCATATTTAATAAGTTCATTATTGTCATTATTAAAAGAATTATGAACAAATGGTTATGTGTTTTGAAAATGTCTCAGTAGTAATATCTAATAAGCTAAGTTTGAATAGATATATTCAAGAGATGCTAAGGTTTTTACAGTTCTCAATAAATTTTAGAGTTTAAAGTGATACCAGAGGGCATGTATTTGAGTCCTGCTGCTATAGAACATAGGGCAAAATGTTGGGGTGTGTGGATGAGATGAGGGTTGTCCCACACTGATCCCTGATTTTATACCATCCTTGGAGCTGCTGCTCTACTTTGTCATTTTGTGAGGTTAGAAGTCAAAGCATGGTTATCTGTCACTAGACCGTCATTCTAGGACGTGGGAAGAGGATGGGAGTTGGGGCTGATATGTCACAACAAAGCATCTGTGTTTTGGGGACTGGCTGTGGCTCAAGCAGTTGAGCACCTGCTTCCCACATGTGAGGTCCTGGGTTTGGTTCTGATGCCTCCTAAAAACAAACAAATAAAAACACCAAGCAGACAAATGAAAAAACCATCTCAGGGGAACCGATGTGGCTCAGTGGTTGAGCGCCGGCTTCCCACATATGAAGGTCTCGGGTTCAGTACCCAACGGTACCTCAAAACAACAACAACAAAAACAACAACAAAAATCTGCAACTGGTCATTCACTCAATGACCCCCCCATTTTCTCAGAATGGAGCTATTGCACTGGAAGTCAAATGATATGTGGTTTTCCTGCGGTGTCTAATAAGATGTCCTAGACAGGGCCTAGAAGAATCTAAACCTATTTTGTGGTAACTGATATCTAGTCCTTGGGTTCAACTCAGCCTCAAACTGATTTTTGTCTATGCCTCGGTGTAGTTAGAAAAAGGCAGAATTTGATGACTTTGGAAATATTGTCCTGTTCCTGTTCTGCCTTCAGTAAGCATGAAAATCAACTGTATGTACAGTTGGACTGTAGGGTATATTAATATTCTTCCATCAATGATTAAAAAATGCTAAGTGAAAGAAACTAGGCATAAAGCACTACATATTATTTGACTCCATCTATAATAAGTTAAATACAAATAAATTTATAAAGATGGAAGTAGAGTAGCAGTTATGTATGGCAAGGGACAGACAGATGGATAGAGAGGTGACTATGAAAAGGCAGGGGTTTTTTCTTCTTGGAGTAATGAAAATGCTCTAACATTGATTGCAGTGAAGAATGCACAACTGTGATTATTCCAAATGCCACTGAGTGTACACTTTAGATGGACTGTATGGTTTATGATAATGTTTCCATAAAATCAATTTTAAAAATTATTTTAATAGTAAGCCTCTTCTAAGTGTGGGGCACTCTGAGAGTGCACAGTTGTATGACCTTGAAACTGATCTAGTTAATTGTCAGTTGGTACAGAATCGCCCCCAATCAAAAATGCTATGGGTACTCATCCATGGTGTAGTCCCCTCTCACCATGCCTCTGGGCTGGCTTTGTGACATAACTTGACCAACAGAGTGGGGCAGAAATGGCCATGTAAAATGCTGATATAGGCCTTGCTGCTTCTGATTTCAGTCTTGGAGCCCAGAGCATCAGGTAAAGAAACTCAGCTCCCCTGCTGGAGAGATGAGGTAAAGTGAGCAGTTCTAAAAAATGAGTAACCATAAGGAGAGATGCCCAGTTGTCCCAGCCATTCCAGCAGATCCACCAGGCTGATGAATGGAGTTCCTTTTGAATTCATCAGCTCAAATGACAGCTGCAGTAGCATGCCCAGCTGACACTATTTGGAGCCAAAGAAAGCCATCTGAGGTGACACTAGGCAACCCAGCGGGAACTGAGATATTAAATATTGCTGTTGTAAGAATCACTTAATTTTCTGATACTGTTACACAGTCAGAGTAAATGGAAACCTCTCTGTGCAGTCCACCAATCACTCAGTCAGTTCCTAACATTGGCCTCCTCCTCTTATGGATATTGGAGGCTTTACTCACTTTTTCCAGAGGGAATGACAGTCTCCATGTATTCACCTCAGTTTCCTACTCCTTGTGAAACATCATTTTCTCCATGGAGTCGTGGAGTTCTTGTATTATCAATTTGTTGATAGCATATCTCTTTTTTAAAAACATAATTCTATTTTTGTCACATAATCATACATAACTTGCCCCGGTTTAATCATTATCAAGTATAGAATTCAGTGGAATTAATTACTTTCACATTGTTTTGCTACTATTATGACCATCCATAGGAGACCTCCCACCACCTCAAGCAGAAACTCTGTACCCATTAATCACCAATTCTATTCTCTCATTTGCTCACGCTGCCCCTGGGAAGCCAGTACTCCATATTTTCTTGCTCTGTAATAGTAGGTGAAAAAGATGTGATCTACTCAGTTGACTGGTCCTCCATTGTGGTTAGCCTGTTACCACTATTTGTCTAGAGAAATCATATCACCCAGTTTTGCTTCAAAAATAAGTGAAAATACTGAGATAATTGAAGTAGGCATTGATCTTATGTGATCATAGTAACTCATGTTCAAGACATGAATGAGAGTTAATTCTGCCATATTTCCACATGCATTTTAAGAAAACTTATTGACCTAAAGTTTTAGTTTTTAACAGAGGTCCTGCTGGATAATATGAATTGAGGATGGAGGCATAATTTCAGTGCCCACATAACTACTTGTTGACTCACTCCCTTGCATAAATCAGAGGTAAACAAAGCTCATAAAATCTTATTACATGCAAAAAGCAAACACAATCTTTTGTCTAGATTCCCCATCTCTCATCTCCTCTGAGACGATTGTGTTGCCTTCATCTCTGGGTCGATCGCGTCTAGCATATGGTACTAATCCTACTCTTGGCTAATTGAACCGCTCCATCTATTAGATATCTTTCAAGTTACTTTGCCACTTTTTGTTTGGTGCCTCCTATCATGAATCCCCAAGTCTAGTTGTCATCCCTGCGTGTGGATTCTCTAAGGTTGATGGTTCTTGCTCAGAGTTGCTTCTTCATTTCACAGTGAGTAAAAGTGAAAACGCCTACAAAGTTCATATGTCCTGACATGTTCTGTCCTTCCACACCCTTAGCTATCAGAACTAATCCCCTTCTATTCTCACATTTACTGACGCCCCTCTAGAGTTTCTGGAAACTCTTTTCGGTTTCCAGCATCACTGAAACCCCTTCTCTCCATACACTTGTCCTTTCTGGTGTCCCCAGAGCCTGCATGTCCGGTTAAATTGTCTGAAGCAATAAGCGTTTGTTATGGCTTCATGAGTGCTCATCAGAATTCCAATGATGAAAACAGAACTCAGTTTCTCTCTATTTTTCTATTACCCTCCCTTCTATCTTGATTTAAGTCTCAGGCAGATGTCTCTTCTTTATTTATAAGATGATTACAGCAATCACAAAGCAGGTTTTACTACCCCACACCTTATATTCTCTCAGGATAAGGTCCAGTAGTAAATACCTCTGGTCTTCATTCTCTAGCATTCCTAAAGAATGCCTCTGATTGGTCAGTTGTCTGTCTCAGAGAAGCCACCTCTGTGGTTGAGGAATGGGATGCACACCTTATTAGCTCATGCCTGCACTTGTTGTAGCCCATCCTCTCAAGCAAAAGATTGGAACAACATAGAGGGTCGGTTCTCAAAGAGAGGAGGGATACAGTTCCCAAAAGAGGGAGTGAAGGCTCACCCATCACAAAACAACCAACATTCCCTTCCCTGCTCTCTCTATTTGGTGGATACTGGGAGGAGTCACCACTCTGCCTGCAGTGCTTTATCCACCTCCACTGCTGCTGTCCTTCACCACGGATCCAGGACCCCTGGACTGACCGTCCTGAGGGGAGGGGCTTCATCTTGGTAATTATTGTTCCTTTTCCCAGTTCCTAGCATCGAGTAGACTTGGACAGCTATGTGCTCTTATCCTTGGAGGATGCTCTCTGGGTTCAAGAAGCGGAATTTCCCATGAGCTTGTCTACCACCACTCTTAGTGGCGCTGACCCTAAACGCTCTGAGGGTCTGATCTCTCAAGGTCCTTTTTCAGTCCCCTCTGACTCTTCTTTGGCTTCGCCACCGCGTGGGCTGAAAACGGCCCCCTACGCAGGGCAGGAGGTGACACACGGAGCGATTCCGCCAGGTCAATAGAATCAAATCCCGAAACTTCGCCGCACAATCCTGGAACGGCCTCAGCCTGAAAGGGAGGGAAAAGGCAGCAGGGGCAACCAGGACCCAGGGTAGCGCCCGCATCTACTCGGCCCGGTTCCCCGCGCCTCTGCTGTACCTGCCGGCAGGAGGCGCTGCGGCTCCTTGTACCTTCGGCCAAGAGCCTACAGAAGCCATTTCTCCTGGTGGAGTTGGTCTGGACTCCCGAAAGCCTTCCTAAGACGCTGAAGTAAACTGTAGAGGAATGAGCACAGGATTTTACTATCTCAAAGCATATCAGCTTCCACAGCACAAGGTTCTTACCCTTGTTCAGCTAACTAGTCCCCAGCTATCTCCTTCTACTAGCCGCCTTGGGATATTTCCTCTCTTCCTCCAGGTGAGATGGACCAGAGCAGACCCATGTAATAAGCATCCACTGCGTGTCATGAACTCCCAACAACTACAGGAGGGGATGTGGAGGAGGAGGACAGGGGAGGGAATGAGCAGACACGGACAAGGACTCTACTCCTCTGTGGAAGATGAGGGTTGGGAGTTTGCAGTTCAACTCTAAGCTGCAGCATTATTTTGGTGACTTTATGTAATCATTTCTTGTTTAAACTTTCTCCGAGCAGGGATCCTTTTTTGGGCAGGCTGGAAAAGGGCTTCAGGGAGGTTGTCTGCCTGACTTTTTTCTTTGTATATACAGATACGATTAATATTCATGTGGCAATTAGAAAATTATGGCATTAAGGATTTATATTGTCCAGGAAAATAATGTCTTCATTTAAGCCTCCTCTAGTAGGCACCGTTTTGCTTTTGCAAAAGCAAGACATCCATTTCTTTGTATCCTTTTACAATCTAGTCTCATGTACTATATATAAGTACATTAAAATATAGATGCATGTTGGCCTGTGTTAGAGGTATTCATGTTTCCTCCATTTCCCCACATATATTGCATTCTATCCATAGTGTTCTACACCATATTTCTTTACAATGATAGTATATTTTGTTGATATTCCATGTTATTAGCAAGATATGTGCATCATCATTCTATTAAATGTCTGCATTGTTTTTTACTATAAGATTATACCATCATATTTTAACTAGTCCCATATTGAGGGACATCCTGTTTCTAAATTTTATTGCTGCAAACATTGCTAGGGTCCGTTTCCTTGAATAGAAGGATAACCACAAGCTCCTTGTATTTACACGGAACCCAGCTTTTGTTGATAAAATCTCTCATTTACAATCAGTGTTTTGAGGACCTGATGTACTGAAACTCACAGGTGGCTGTGGGGTGGTGAGGAGCTGTGGGTTGACAGCACCACATTCCTCCAGATGCATATGTATGTCATTGGACCAAGGGAAACCTGGGAAAGTGTAAACTGTCACCACAAAACATCAGCCGCACCTCATTGTTCCATGTAATGGGAATGTGGTAACATCTGTACCTGTAGGAGTCGACGTTATTGGGTCAAAATCTGGACTCTTATTACTGGAAAGAGTAAGCGCAATGCCTATTTTTATATGTGGTAGAAAAATAAAGAGACTGGGAAGGAAAACCTAACATTTTTCACTTTTATATTGTGACTATTGTATTGAAAGCTCTGATTTTCAAGCAATGTGGAAGGGCCAAGAACTTTATTTAAATGGACTCATTCAACCATCTCCATAGTCTACAATGCAGGTATTATTACTATTTTACAGACGAGTACACCTAGACCTAGAAAGTAATATAGTAGCAAGTGGTAGCAGAACCAGGAATGTCTCCCTCCAAAGCAGTTGTGTTTTCCATCATTCTGGGCTGTCTTTTGGAGAGAACACAGTCCTACACTAGGGTTAAGATGTAGTTACCCATTCTTGTTGCCTCTTATTCCTCATCTCTAAGCTGGACGTAATTATCTAAGCAGACCTACCTTCATAATGAGGGTTTTGTTTTCTAGCTCATAATATTGTTACCTTAATAAGGTATGTTCATAAAACATGAGAGACAGAAAAGTTCTCCTTTCTAGTGGATCTTACCACTCAGGCCTCCACTGAACATGACATTTTCCTTTGTGTAAAAACACACCACATAAACTGTATTTATGAAGTAACCGAGTTATTTTGGTCAATATCATACACATAAACATTTATCTTGGCAAATGATCCTTCTAAGTACTTGAGTTAAATGATTTTCCCACATCATAGACACTTGCTGCTGACCCACTCTTTAGCTTTTCCTATTCATGTTGCACATAGGAATATGAGGGCTTCTGTTTGGGTTTACACCATCCTACTCAAATAACTGATAGCCAAGTCGTGGTTCAAAGAGACCAAAGATCCCCAAGATTTTTGGAGGTGTTTTTGAGGTCACAACCATCTTAACTATGTATTTATGTGAAGCCGGATTTTTAAATATAATTCAGCCAAACAAAAGAGCTTGAATGCAAGCATGGGTACAGGAATTCTGATGTCTGTTTTGGAGCCAGCCATTAGGTATTCAAAAGAGTGAAACAATGCCATTCTTCTCACCCAACATTTTTTAGGTAATGGATTGCTAGTCATGAAAAGATATATTTATGCTAACATATAATAGGATCATTACCATTACTAAATGAATGAATAAATAAGAAATTTAAATTCTTTTCCATTTGAATTCTAGTATGGTATATTTGAATGGACAAGAACACAGGTATTTGGGATTCTCAATGGGATTTAGACAGTAAAGGGATACTGAGATAAAAATATTTGAGTCCAGCTAATATAGAATAGTGGGCAGAGGGCTGGGGTGAATGGATGACGTCTCACACTGGCACAGAGTTAATACTGACCCTTCTGATGTTGCTCTTGTTTGTCATTTTGTGGGGATAGTAATCAAACCGTGATTAGCTGACAGCAGGTTGTTACCCTAATATGTAGAATGGCCACGTTCGTTGGAGCTGAACTGTCAAGTATGCTCATATGTGTCTGGTCACTCAACCAATGATTTCCCCAGAGTCTCATAAGTGGCAGTACCGTATTGAATCTTTTTTTTTTTTTTTTTTCACTTTATTTTGTACATTTAATAATGAAAACATAAACAATTAAAAACTAAAATGTAAACACAGATGAATAAATATATACATTTCTCAATTAAATGTACTGGATACATATAAAATTTTTTTTGAATGAACACTATGTTACACAATATATTTGGTTCATAGTAATGCATTCATACAGTATTTGTCCTGTTGTGTCTGGCTTGCTTCCCTCAACATAATGTCCTCCAGTTTCATCCATGTTGCCATATGCTTTATGACTTCATTTCTTCTTACAGCTGCATAATATTCCATTGTGTGAATAGACCACAGTTTGTTTATACATTTTTCTGTTGATGGACACCTGGGCAGTTTCCAACTTTTGGCAATCATGAATAATGTTGCTAAGAACATCAGTGTGCAGATGTCTGTTCGTGTCACTGCTCTGAGTTCTTCAGGGAATATACCCAGTAGTGGTATTGCATGGTCACGTGGCAAGTCTATATTCAACTTCCTTAGGAACTGCCAAACAGTCCTCCACAGTGGCTGTTCCATTCTGCATTCCCACCAACAGTGAAGAAGTATTCCTATCTCTCCACATCTCTCCAACACTTATAGTTCTCTGCCTTTTTAATACTGGCCACTCTGATAGGTGTGAAATGATATCTCATTGTAGTTTTGATTTGCATTTCCCTAATCATAAGTGATGTTAAGCATTTCTCCATGTGTTTTTTTTTTTTTTTTTTTTTTACCATTTGTATTTCTTCTTTGGAGAAATGTCTATTCAAATCTTTTGCCCATTTTTCAATTGGGTCATTTGTCTTTTTATTGTTGAGTTGTAACATCTCTTTATATATCCTGGATATTAAACCCTTATCAGATATGTGATATCCAAATATTTTTTCCCATTGAGTTGGCTGCTTTTTCACCCTTCTGACAAAGTCCTGTGAGGTGCAAAAGTGTTTAATTTTGAGGAAGTCCCATTTATCTATTTTCTCTTTTGTTGCACGTGTTTGGGTATAAGATCCAAGAAACCACCACCTACTACAAGGTCTTGAAGATGTTTCCTTAATTTTCTTCGAGTAGTTTTATTGTCCTGGCTTTTATATTTAGATCTTTGATCCATTTTGAGTTGATTCTTGTATAGGGGGTGAAATAGGGATCCTCTTTCATTCTTTGGGTTATGGATATCCAGTTCTCCCAACACCATTTTTTGAAGAGACTGTTTTTCCCGTTAATGTGGACTTGGTAGGTTTGTCAAAAACCAGTTGACTGTATAGGTGAGGATTTATTTCTGGGTTCTCAATTCTGTTCCACTGATCAACTTGTTTATCTTTATGCCAGTACCATGCCCTTTTGACCACTGTAGCTATGTAATATGTTTCAAGGTCAGGCAGTGAAATTCCTCCCACGTTGCTCTTTTTTAGAATGCTTTTGGCTATTTGGGTGCACTTACCCCTCCAGATGAATTTGGTAATTGCCTTCTCTAATTCTGTAAAGTAAGCTGTTGGGATTTTGATTGGTGTTACATTGAATCTGTAAATCAGTTTAGGTAAGATTGACATCTTCACGATATTTATTCTTCCAGTCCATAAACACGGAATGTCTTTCCATTTGTTTAGGTCTTTTAAAATTTCTTTTGGCATTGTTTTATAGTTTTCTGCATATAGGTCCTATACTTCTTTGGTTAAATTAACTCCTAGGTATCTGAGTCCTTTGTTGCTACCGAATATGGAATTTTCCAACTAATTTCCTCCTCAGGTTGTGCAGTACTAGTGTCCAAAACATTACTGATTTTTGCGAGTTGATCTTGTATCCTGCCACTTTGCTGAACTCATTTATTAGCTCAAGTAGGTTTGCCGTGGATACTTCAGGATTTTCTAAGTACAGGATCATATCATCCGCAAACAGAGAGAGTTTTACCTCCTCTTTTCCTCTTCAGATGCCTTTAATTTTTTTTTCTTGTCTAATTGCACTGGCTAGAACTTCTAGTACAATATCGAATAACAATTGTGACAGTGGACATCCTTGTCTTGTTCCTGATATTAGAGGGAAAGCTTCCAACCTTTCCCCATTGAGTATGATGTTGGCTGTGGGTTTTTCAGATATGCCTTTTATCATATTGAGGAATTTTCCTTCTATTCTTATCTTTTGAAATGCATTTATCAAAAAAGGATGCTGGATTTTGTCGAATGCCTTTTCTGCATCAATTGATATAATCATGTGTTTTTTTTCCTTCAGTTTGTTAATGTGGTGTATTACATTGATTGATTTTCTTATGTTGAACCAGCCTTGCATACCAGGAATAAACCCCACTTAGTCATGATGTATAAGTCTTTTGATATGCTATTGTATTCTATTTGCAAGTATTTTGTTGAGAATTTTTGTATCTATGTTCATTAGATTGATTGGTCTTTCATTAGAGTGATTGGTCTTTCTTTATCTGGCTTTGGTATTAGGGTGATGTTGGCTTTATAAAATGTGTTGGGTAATTTTCCCTCCTCTTCAATTTTTTGAAAGAGTTTAAACAGGATTGGTGTTGATTCTTTTAAAAATGCATGGTAGAATTCACCTGTATAGCCATCTGGTCCTGGACTTTTCTTTGCTGGGAGATTTTTGATGATGGATTCAGTCTTCCTAAATGTGATTCATTTGTTAAGTTCTTGTATTTTTTGTAGCATCAGTGTAGTTTGGTGGTGCACTTCTAGAAATTTGTCCATTTCATCTAGGTTGTCTAGTTTGTCACCATGTAGTTTCTCTTATGATTCTTTTTATTTCTGTGGGTTCATTTGTAACTTCTCCCCTTTCATTTCTGATTGTATTAATTTGCATCTTCTCTCTATTTTTCTTTTTAGTCTAGCTTGGGGTTTGTCTATTTTATTGATCTTGTCAAAGAACCAGCTTTTGGTTTTGTTGATTTTCTCTATTGTTTTTCTGCTCTCATTTTCATTTATTTCTACTCTAATCTTATTATTTCTTCCCTTCTGCTTGCTTTGGGATTGGTTTGCTGTTCTTTTTCTAGTTTCTCTAGTGTTTAGTTAAATCATTGAGTTTAACTCTTTCTTGTTTTTTAATATAGGCATTTAGGGCTATAAATTTCCTTCTCAAGACTGCCTTTGCTTTATCCCATAAGTTTTGATATGTTGTATTCTCATTTTCATTTGTCTCAATATATTTACTGATTTCACTTGCAATTTCTTCTTTGACCCATTGATTATTTAGGAATGTGTTGTTCAGTCACCATACATTTCTGAATTTACTTTTTTTTCCTGTCTTTATTGATTTCTAGTTCCATTCTATTATCATCTGAGAAAGTGCTTTGTATAATTTCAACCTTTTATATTTATTGAGAGCTGCATTGTGACCTAGCATGTGATCTATCCTGGAGAAAGATCCAGAGCACTTGAGAAGAATGCATAACCTGCTGAGTTTGGATGCAGTGTTCTATATATGTCTGTTAGGTCTAACTTGTTTATCATATTGTTCAAGTTTTCTGTTTCCTTGTTGATCATCTGTCTAGTTGTTCTATCTAATGATGTGAGTGGGGTGTTGAAGTCTCCAAAGATTGTTGTAGAAAAGTCTATTTCTTCCCTCAGTTTTGCCTGAGTTTGTCTCATATACTTTGGGCACCCTGGTTAGGGGCGTAGATATTTATGACTATTATATCTTCCGGGTGGATCATCCCTTTTATTAATATATAATGGCCTTCTGTATCTCTTATAACTTTTTTGCATTAAAAGTCTGTTTTGTCTGATATTAGTATAGCTACCCCTGCTCTTTCTGGTTACTATTTACGTGGAGTATCTTTTTCCAACCTTTCACTTTCAGCTGGTTTGTATCCCTGGGTTTAAGGTGAGTTTCTTGTAAGCAGCATGTGGATGACTTATGTATTTTTATCTATTCTGTCAGCCTCTGTTTTTTGATTGGGGAGATTAATCCATTCACTTTCAATGATATTACTGTAAATGCACTATTTTCTTCCTCCATTTTATTCTTTGTTTTTCATATGTCATCTTGTTTTTGTCTCTCTTTTTACTCTTTTGGTTATCCTTTCTGCTATTCTTTCTTCTGTGCTCTCCTCCAAGCCTTACTCTCTTGTCTTTTTCTTTCAGATTCTAAGTCTACCTTTAATATTTCCTTCACAGGTGGATTCTTTTTTGCAAACTCTCTTAGTTCTGTTTGTTTGTGAATATTTTATACTCACTTTCATAATTAAACGACTGTTTTTCTGGATAAAGAATTCACAGCTGGCAGTTTTTCTCTTTCAGTTTCCTAATTGTGTCATACCACTGTCTTCTCGCCTCCATGGTTTCTGAAGAGAAATCTGTTCTAAGTCTTACTGGATATCCCTTGTACATGATCATTTGCTTCTCTCTTGCTGATCCGAGAATTTTCTCCTCATCTTTGATATTTGACATTCTGAGTAGTATGTGTCTTGGTGTCGGTCTGTTTGGATTTATTCTGATAGGGGTGTTGTATGCTTCTTGGACAGGCAAGTTCATTTCTTTCATGAGAATTGGGAAATTTACACCTATTATTTCATCAGATACTCTTTCTGCCCCTTTTCCCTACTCTTCTCTTTCCGGAACTCCCATGACATGTATGTTGTTGTGTTTCGTGTTGTCATTCAACTCTCTGAGCCCCTGCTCAATTTTTTCCATTCTTTTCTATTTCTGTTCTTTTCTCACTTCAATTTTAGCTGTTCTGTTTTTGGTATCACTTTTTCTTTCTTCTATCATTTCGAATCTGCTCTTTTATGCCTCAAATGAATTTTTTATCTCAACTATTGTGTCTTTCTTTCTCATGAGCTCTGTTACTTTTCTGTTCAGGATTTCAAATTGTTTTTTGTGTTCCCTCAATGTCTTCTTGATGTCATTTATCTTTTTAAGTATATTGTCTTTCAACTCATTAATTTGATTTTGGAAATTTGTGTTCATCTCACTAATTAGTTTTCTCAAATTATGCATCTCTTCTGGGACTTTGATGTATTCCATTTGTATTGAGTCTTTAAAAAAGATGAATGTAGTGAAGATTTTTTGTGTTATCTCTTCCAATGCCTTAGAATGAACTAAATCTATATTGTGATGATTGATATCTAATCCTAGTGTTCACCTCAGTCACAGTGTATCTTGCCTATTACTTATCTGCACTTAGAAAACCACAGATTTTGACAAATATAGAATTATTTTCCCATTATTCCTCTGCCCTTACTAAAGACAAAAATTGACATTCTTCAGGACCCCCCCCCAAACCTTTATTATTATTATTACTATTATTAACTTGGTACCCTTAACCTCTTGAAAGGAAAAGAGGCACTTGCTATTTGAATTCTCAGGCTCAGTGAATGGAGGAAAAGGGAAAGCCTGTGTAGCTCACAATACAAGGAGTCTTCTTTTCTGCATGTTCCCACTATTTCCTACAGATCTCAGAATAGAGAAAGGGAAAAAGTCTCTAGACACGATTATGGCTAAATGACAGCAAGGGAGAAAAGAAAACTCACATAGATGGTTGGATGATTCCATGAAGAAATTTATTGCAAGAGAATAAAGATGTCACTCAGCACGGCTTAAATGAGATTGGCATTTGATGCTATTAGGATGGGTGCTGATATCTGGGTGGATAGTGGACTGGGAGCATCGTTGTTACTGAAGGACTTGGCAGATGAGGGATGGCACAAAATGCTGGTCTGGGAACTTAGAAGATAGCATCAAAGTGAACTTAAACCAATGGATATTGAGGGGAGTCCTGTTGTAATTCAACGTGGAGGTAGACGGTGCCGGGAACGATCCAAAG
>JAKSZT010054558.1:1408656-1480064 GCA_026826555.1 Tolypeutes matacus
CAAACCCTTTCCTTTCAGAAGTCATGCCATACTCTTTTCCTCCTCACTCATCTTCTCTAGTACCATGACCTCTTTGTTTATCCTGGAAGATACAAGGCATGTCCCCATCTTAGGGCCTCTCTGGACCACCCCAATTCCAGTGTGTATGGCTAACTTCTTCATTACCTCTAAGCTTTTGCTTAAAGTAGTTTTCTTGAGAACTGCTTTGACTTTTTTTTTTTTTTTTAGATTTATATATTTATTTTTCCCCCACCCCCACCTCCACCCCCACCCCTATTGGTTTTGGGCTTACTTTCCAATCTCTACGTGTTCTTCTGTATCTGCTTGTCTTCTCTTTAGGCAGCACCAGGAACTGATCCTGGGACCATCCAGAGTGGAGAGATGTGCTCAATCTCTTGCACCACCTTAGCACCCTGATTTGCTTTGTCTCTCATGGTCTCTCTTCTGTGTCTTTTTTTTGTTCGTCATCATGCTGCATCAGCTGTCCTCACAGTCCAAGCACTCTGCTTGGGCCAGCACTGTTCATGGGCCAGAACTCTGCGCTGGCCTGCTTTCCTTTCACCAGATGCCCAGGGAATTGAACCCTAGGCCTCCCATACGGTAGATGGCAGTGCAGTCACTTGAGCCACATCTGCTTCCCTTGACTACCTTTTTAAATAATGCTGCCTTGTGGAAAAAATAACACATCATGGATTTCTAACCTACTATTCACTATAATCTTCTCTTGTATTTTTAGCACCACTGAAACCCCTTTTCTCCAAGTACTTGCTCTTGCTGGTATCTTCAGAAATTGCATGTAACTATTAAACTGTCTGAAGCAATAAGGAATGGTTATAGTTTGATGCGTAACTTATCAGAACTCAAGTGAAAAAAAAAGAACTCAGTTTCTATTTCTCTCTTTCCGTTTCCTTGATCTTGGCTCCATTTTCAGGCAGACATCCCCCACATATTTATAACGTGGCTTCAGCAAATCCAGACCTTATAGTCTCTCAGGATTAAGTCTCACAGAAAATAGCATCTGCTTTTTTTTTTTTTTTTTTAAGATTTTTATTTATTTATTCATTTATCCCCCCCTTGCTGCTTGTGCTCGCTGGGTCAGCTAACCACGCCGTGCCGGGAGCCCTACTGATTGAGCCACAGCTGCTTCCCTGCCTCTTTTCTTCTATCTGTGACAGAGAAAGAGACGAGCAACATCACATGTATTGTTCTGGCAGTAACCGCTAGCTGCCCATAGATTCATGCCCCCATAGCTTATTGTCATTGATGAGAACTGACAGGATGACTTAGAGAATACACTTCCTGGTCTCACCCCAACAGTTTGAAAGTGATGGCGTATGTGATTCAGTTCCTGCCCATGGAGTAAGAGTGGAAGTGATATGTTACACGAGGGTGAAGGCAGTTAAGAAGTGGCAGTATTGGAAAGCGGATGTGGCTCAATCGATAGGGCTCCCGTTTACCATATGGGAGGCCCAGGGTTTGATTCTCGGGGCCTCCTGGTGAAGGCAAGCCAGCCCACTCAGCGCAGTGGGCTGACACAGCAGGACTACCCAACAAAGGGAGACAAGCAGACACAGCAAATGGACACAACCAGCACAAGCAGCACGGGGAGATAAATAAATAAATAAATAAATAAATAAATAAATAAATAAAATCTTTGAAAACAAAACAAAAAATGAAGTGGCCGTATGCTTTTCCATTTTCTCTTCCGGTTTACAAGATGAATGCAGCAGACCCAGGAATGGCAAAAGCACAAGATGGAAGGTGTCTGTGTTGCTGAATAACCACATGGAAGAAGGCTGCCTGCGAAGGAGCAATATTGACTTTTATGAGAGCAAAATATCAACATTTTTTTGTTAAGCTACTAAAATTTTGGGATTTATTAGAAGTTACTAGTAATGTCATTATGATACAAAAAGTCCTTGCCAACAACTCATCTACATATTTATTCCACAAATAATAAGGTACCTGATATGTGCCACATCCCTAGGAAGTGGACATAAGGAGATAAAAGAGAACATCTTCCCCTCTCCAGGAAGCTTATAATTCTCCTGGGAGAAAAGAAAAATCAGCAGATACTTCTAACAAATTGTGATAAATGATGAGCTCCAAGGGGCCACAGAAGAGGGGCACCTAATCCAAACCTTAATGTTCAGGCAAAGCATTTTATACAATTTATTGCTTATCTCTGTATTGATTATCTCTCTAAAAAGGAATGGAGTTAGGAGAAAGTACAGAGTTTCAGGAAAAGACAGCAGCATGTGCACAAGCACTCTGCAAAGAAAAGGTTGTGGAGCAGTTAGAGAACCACAGGTAGTCCAGTGTAGGTGTGGCATGTTCTGCAAAGGAGCCTGTGTTAAGACATGTGGTTAGAGAAGAATGCCACCCCAAAAGAAACACTAAAGGATACTAAGATGAGCAGGGACAAAAACAGGTTGTAGCTGTGAAACATCCCTTTGGGAGTGATATAGCAGATGAATTGGAGGTGAGGAAACTAATGGGAGAAGATCAGAGGACTATTTTTTAATCCAGGAGAGAAATAATAACAGTCTGAATTATGTGTGCATATTTTTATTTCAGTGTAGTTTTTTTAAAGATTTATTTTGTTTATTTATTTATTTCCATCCCTGCCCCTTGTTGTTTGCGCTCACTGTCTGCTAATTTGTGTGTGTTAATTGTGTGCTCATCTTCTTTTTAGGTGGCACTGGGAACCGAACCCGGGACCTCCTATGTGGGAAGGATGTGCCCAATGGCTTGAGCTACCTCTGCTCCCTCAGTGTAGTTTCTTTTTTCTTAAAGATTTATTTATTTATTCCCACCTTGCTACTTGTGCTTGCTATGTCCATTTGCTGTACATTTTTCTGTGTCTGCTTGTCTCCTTTTGTTCCTTCATCTGGCTATGCTAAATCTCCGTGTTGGCCGTCAGCTCTCTGCAATGCGTGGGGCAGCTTCCCTTCACCAAGAGGCCCTGGGAAATAAAACCAGGGCCTCCCATATGGTAGATGGGAGCCAAACCACTTGAGCCACATCCACTTCCCCTTCAAGGTAGTTTTAATTTACCTTTTCCTGAATGTAATGAGGCTATGCACTTGTAATATTTTTACTAGTCATTTGGATATCTTTTTTTTTTTTAATAATGCTTTTATTTATGTATTTATCTCTGCCGCTCCCCCACACACACTTGTGCTGCTTGCGCTGCTTGCTGTGTTCATTTGCTGTGTGTTTTTCGGTGTCTGCTTGTCTCCCTTTGTTGGGTCGTCTTGCTGCATCAGCTCACCAAGCCGCGCGGGCTGGCTTGCCTTCACCAGGAGGCCCCAGGAATCGAACCCGGGACCTCCCATATGGGAAACAGGAGCCCTATCGATTGAGCCACATCCGCGTCCCTGGATATCTTTTTTGGTGAAATATTTGTTCAAGTCACTTGTACTTTTTTTTCCTTTGGTTTATATATTTTTTGATAAAATTCAAATTTTCTTTATGTATTTTGGATACCAATACTTTGTTGATTATATCTTTTGCAAATATTTTTTGCTAATTTTTGGCTTGTCTTTTTCTCCTTTCTTGTGTGAATTGCTGAATATAAGTTTTTCATTTTAGTGTAGTTGACATTGTCAATCTTTTCCTTCATAAGTAAGTCTCCTCTTTTAAAGGAATACTTTAGTACTCAGAGGCCATTAAACCTTTTCTCCTATATTATTATTCAAAATATTTAAATGTTTGATCCTAAAGGAAGATGGCAACAGACTAACAGGCAGAGCTGAATGCTCACACAGAAACACTGGAGAAGAGTCCAAAGCTGTCTGAGGGAACTGCTTTAGGGCTCAGCAGACCAGGAGAGTGCTACACAACTCCTAGCAGGGTGAGGGGCAGAGAGACTAAGAAACTGAAATAACAAACATGAGTACTAAGACCCCATTGCAGCCGGGAAGGGCTCCCCTCCCCCACCCCCAAGATATTAAGCTGGGGTAAAACACCTGGATCACTGCAGCCAAATGAGAGGAAAACATTGAGGAAATAATGACCAAAAACCTCCAAACCCTTATGAAGACATAAATATCAATATCCAAGTAGCACAACGCACCCTAAATAAAATAAATCTGAATAGAACTACCCAAAGACATCTACTATTCAGAATGACAAATATCAGAGACAGAGGATTCTGAAAGCAGCAAGAGAAAAGCAAAATCATCAGATACAACAGAAACGGGATATGATTAAGTGCCGACCTCTAATCGGAAACCATGGTGGAGAGAAGAAAATGGTATGATGTATTTAAGATGCTGAATGAAAAAAACTGCCAGCCCAGGATTGTGTTTCCAGCAAAGCTGTCTTTCAAAAATGAGGGTAAGCTGAAAGTCTTCACAGACAAACAAAAACTGATAGAATATGTTATTAAAAGAGAAGATTTTCAAGAGATAATAAAAGGAGTGCTGCAGCCTGAAAGGAAGAAGCAAAGGCAAGAGATTTGGAGAAGAGTTTAGAAATGAAGATTACTAGGAAGGGTGAATAAAGGATAAGAAGTCAGAAAATAGAACAATATGACAACAGAGAGCTAAAGGACAAAATGGGTAAATTAAGTAATGCCTTTACAGTAAAAACACTGTTAATGGATTGAACTCCTCAATCAAAAGACATTGACTGATAGAATGCATAAAAAAATATAAGTTGTTTATATATTGTCTACAAGGGATTCATATTGGACAGAAGAACACAGCCAGGTTAAAAGTGAAAGGTTTAGAAAAAGGTTTTCCATGCAAATATTGGCCAAAAAGGAACTGGAGTAGACCAGATAAATGTAAAATAACAACAGTATAGTATATGAACAATAATTGCTCAGGGTAACTGGCAAATTGTTCCTGTGATCACTATTCTGTAATATTTTTCATACCTAGTAAATGCTGGCTTTTAATTGAGGAGGACTGGAGAAGAGACACATTTCTGGGCACTTCATTTGTCTTTAACCCTTTCTTATCCATACTCTTTAATTAAAATCATCTATCTGGATCAATAATGATTTTGCATGAATACTGTTGAACAAGATTTTGAGTTTTTCTGCCTCATAAAATTATGAGTTGGCAAATTGTTATCTGCTGTAATTCATTCCAATAATATGTGAAGAATTCCCAAATAGGAATTTTATTATCTAGAAAGGATTATTGCCTAAATGAAAATTAAACAACTAAATCAATGTTTTGTTTCATTCTTAGAGATTATTGTTTATAATCATTAGAGCTGTAATATAAAAATTAGAATTATGATATACTTAATTTCTATTATATCTGAGTTATTATTTACATTCATAAATGTTTGTTGTTATGCTATAAATTTTTTATAATTGATTTATATCAAATCTAACCTGGCCTTGCACACTCTTTTAAAATTTGTAATTCCTTTCAATCTATTTTTTTATTTATTTTACAAATTTAGAATAAACGACTTTAAAAGCTGAAAAAAAGCCATGGATTATAAACTTAGGATAATTCATATGATATGTGAATATATCTAAATAAAACTGTTTAATAAACAAATAAATAATTATGCAAGATTAACCAGAAATATCAGCTCTTTGATTTGCCAAGCTTCTGTAGCAAGCTTGAAGTAAATCAGGTACAAAACTCCAGAGTTCTGCATATTTGTAGTGATGTCATAAGCATTCTCTGCAAACATTCTAGGTGTGAAATGGTAATCCTGAAATTGATCCTACTAGACAATTTGTTGTCAATCATTGACAGAACTAGCAGCTTTCCACATCACCCTCAACCCAAGATCTTGGAAGTAAGTATCCCCAGCATCATTTACAAAAGATTAGATGAAGGAGAGAGGCAAATGAGGCTCCACTTTTGCTAGGAATACACATACCAGAGAGGGACATATCTATCTTTGTGGATGTCATCATCTCTGTAGAAAATCCTTCTCTGGGACTCCCAGGTATTCATAAAAGAAATCAGTTAACTACAGAAACAAAAAATATTTCTCAGAAACCCTGGGCACCAGGAGTTGGGATGTTTCCTCATGATGGGCGCTATGCCTGAAATAGTTGGGAATCTTTATTCTGAGGCAAAGAAATATGGGAGGAAACGTAAATTTTATTCCATTAAAATGGAAATGCTCATATCTAAAAAAAAAAAAAAAAAAAAACAACAGTGTTTAAAAGCGTGGCTGCATCTTTAAGGAAATATTTTCTAGGACGCAAGGCATATGGACCAATTTCCTTCAGAGTTACAAAGGGGCTGGTAAGTGTGAACATGTTAGAGTTGTAAGGTTTTAGCTTAACTGGTCTGCTTAGGTAAGGAGTAAGAGTCACTATGGTGTTTGGAAATAACGTTGTATGAGAAGCACGTAAAGGGGCAGATGGGTGGTGGGCATCTCCTTTATTGACTACTCATCTCCTCTCCTCTGCTCACCTCTCACCCAGAAAAAACAGGGATATGAGGTGGAAGGAGGATCTGGAGAACAGTTGTAGCCATGAGCGCATGGAGAGTTAATTTAGTAAGGGGCAAGAGGAGAGAATTTATGAAGTTAAGCGTTTGGGCCAAGAGCTCTTAGGGCTGGAGATTTCCTTCTCTGACCCTGCACTCCCTTCACCAGCTTTCACAGGGAACATGACTCTAATGTGAATCCTCCTACTGCTCCCGAACCAGACTATTTTCAGTCCTGCCTTGCCCATCTCAACAGGCCATATAGACAAGCTCAGGCGGTGGTTCCTGGAGGACCCCACGGATACTGTGAGGTGACAATGAGGCCACGGTGGCTGCTCCACAGGGATTAATGCAAGCAGATCAACCCCTCCATCCAGGAGGATCTGCAGAACTCCGTCAGTGCTATGCACCAACAGCCACCCCACGCACAGCTGCCACAGCAGTACCTGCGATGTCACTGTCCCTGACAAAGTAGGGCCAGTGCAGGGGTTCCACCCCCCCTCCCCTGAAACTAACAAGGACTCCACCGGCCCATCCATGTGGGTTGTGAAGAGGGGGCAGCTGTTCACCTGGATGGCTAGGGTCCTTCTAGAACTGACACGGAAAACAATGGTTTGCATCCCACAGCCCACATCTGTCAGGTGCTGCCAACGTCTTCCTGTAAATGTGTCCTCCCTCGCACAGGGACCCCTCAGTGTCCCCAGTCACCTGTGCGCTCCTGCGTCTCTCACACACTCTCTCACCCCGCCACGCTGTGGGTTCTTTGGCGCAGGTCGGGGACGGGCCGGGGGCTCATTATGGACATTCACTTTGGAAAAGTCTTGTTCGCACCTGGGTCAGGAGTTGCTCTAAGGAAGACTCCTGAGGGCACTGACCCTGAGCGACCCCGAGGGTCCCGCCTCGCAGGGTCCTTCTGCCGGACCCTTGGATTCTTTCTCCCCAAATCCTGGGACTACAGAAAGAAATCCGATATGCCGGCATAGTACAGAAAGGAGATGCTCCTGGAAGGCGAGGGTGGATGCAGCGGTGGCGACTCCTCCCCGCGTGACGCCTGAGCCTGGGCTCTCCTGACAGTTCCCATGGCCTCAGCACTAGCCAGCAGGGGGCACGGCACCGCCTGAATCCCCCTGGAAGAGAAGGGACCAGTTCTCCTGCAGAGGGTAAGAGGAGCTGAAAGTTTCTTAGTTACTTACCCAAGACTGGTGAATAAACACAGCAAGTTCAGTCAACATAAATACAGTCCAGCTTTCAGAGAACAGATATCTGAGTCTAATCTAACTTCGTGCTCTCTTGTGCTTTAGCCTTGAAGTTGCCACCTCCAGATTCACACACTCTAGCACTGTATAAAGGAAAGGAAGTAAAATATGTATAGAGCACCTCCTTGTGTTAGGAGCTTTTCACTTGACTGCACCAGAGAAGAAATTATTTCTTTCTTGGAGTGCAGTATGTCCACAGTCAGCTTCCAAAGAAGGCTTTTCCATCCACGAGAGTGCAGTCATAGGTGACCATGTTCTTTACCCTGAGACTCCACCAGAATGGGGTCAGGGCTTGGAATTGGAGGAGGACCCCTGACTCTAGGGCAGCATCCAGGGACCAGCTAGCCAAATGCTCATGGAGCAAACTGGCATTAGAATTTTACCCTCTTGGAATGATAGTGACCAAACTGGATACTCATGGCTTTGATTTTTTTCCTGATGCCATCACAATGTTTGTCTTTTTGTCATCTTCTCAAGAATAAAATCTGACTGGGAGCAAGTGGTTGGCATGGCCTAGGACTTTTCCCACGTTCTAGCTTCTAAGAACCTAAGAATGAGAATGCTGTCCACTTTCAGCTTCTATGGTGCAAGGTGGAGTGTGTGGCATGGCCTCCCATCTATGGCAGGAACATTCCAAACTGGGAATCATTTTCAGATGTTGGGAACCAAAAATGACAAATGTCTGCTCTATTATCCTTTCTGCCAATCCTATAATGAGGACATCTCATTCTATGGGACAGTTCTCTTTCCTGCACAGGACAGCTTTTTCCTTCTGGCAGTAAACTTGAAAGAAACAGGCCTCTTAGGGACTGGAGCTGTTTTGTCCTCCTTTCTGACCTTCAGCACTTAGCCTAATGCTTGCTATAAAAAGTATATTCAATACGTCCTTAATGGACCTTTGTTATAGTTTCATTTGTTGCGATGGATTTTTTTGTAGCTGCCCATTTCTGGGTTAGGGAAGTTTCCTTTCCTGTTATTCTTGGTTTCTTCTAGTGAAACGATTATGAATTTTGTTGATCATGCAGTATTTCTCTTCTAATCAGCTCTAAGGGAGAATTACATTAACTGATTTTACTTTATTAAACCAACATTGCATTCCTGGGATAAACTCATTTTGGCTATGCTGTATTGACTTTTTACACATAACTGGGAAGAGTTTACTAATATTCTGTTAAGCATTTTTTTTCTCATTTATGATCATGAGTGAAATTGGTCTGTAATTTTTCTTTATATTGCCTTTTATGATTTTGGTATCCATATTATACAATAACCTTCAAAAATAAGTTGGAAATTTTCCCTCTCTCTCTATTTTGTATACTGTAATTGGAATTGTCTTTTCTTTTAACATTTGGTAAAAACTCATTGATAATGTTGTCTGAACTGGATGTTTCCTTCTTGAGACTTTTAAACTTATGTTTCAATTTCTTTAATGGTTATGGGGTAATGAGTTTTCTATTTCTTCTTGAGATAGCTTTGGGAGGTTGTATTTTTTTTTCCCAAGAATTATCCATTTCATCTAAAATTTTCAAATATATTTGCATAAATTTATTCACCATCTTTTTATATTTACAGCATCTGTTTTTACATCCCATATGTATTGTGATACTTTTATTTGTACATTTTCTGTTTTTATTGCTAAAGCATACAAGCTTTGTTTCTAATTAGTCTTTTTAAAGAACACACTTTAGTCTTTGTTGATATCTTCTATTTCTTAATTTCTGCTCTTATATTTATGTGATACTTCTGCTTTATTTGGGTTTAATCTTATGGCAGTTTGAAATTATTTTTTCAATCCAAAAAAAAAGAAAAATTTAGTTTGTGAACTAATCCATTCCTGTGGGTGTGAGTCCCTTTCCAGTTGGACTAGTGAGTGAGGTGTGATGTAGGCGGAGTCTCCGCTGTCTTGCTGGGTCTGATTTAAACAGAGACACACAGAGAGGACACAGGAGAAGGGAACCACTGTATTGATCCTGCAATATGAGAAAAAGGACTCCAGTTTCACCCATAGCTGAGCTGCAAGGAGAGAAGCTCCCAAGAGCCTACAAAGAGCTGAGGTCCAGGGAGAGATGAGCCATATGCCTGATAGCTTGCAGCTGAACTCAGGAAGAAATCAGAGCAGCAGGGACTGACAGAGGAGGCCTGGAAAGAGATAAGTCCTATGCCTGGTTTCTGTCAGCTTAGCTCCAAGAGAGAAAGATTGTGAGTTGGAGGTAGAGAACTCAGTGGAGATCAGTGGCCATCTTGCTTCACCACGTGGCAGCTGCCTGAACATCCTCCCGAAATTGGTGGGAAACAGTATTCTCCTTTCAGTAACCTAATTCTGTTAGTTAACTCTAAGGAGAGATTGCAATAGTCAACGGGGTTAGGTATAATTGTCAATCCCAGTTCCTATGGTAGAGGAGAAGAATGAGAGGAGGCATTGCCCTTTTTAGTTCTAAAGGGGTGTTTGTCTTACCCACCCCCCCTCCCCAGCAATAGGCATTTGGGCTAGAGGTAGAGGGAACAGCTGGCTTTGACACAGGCACTACTTAACTTTGTCTTTGAATAGGTATTTCAGGCCATCCAATGACTGGCATTCGTACGTACCATTAGGTGCTTCTGGTGAGCTGGCACTTTCTTGGGCAGCTGGCTTCACTCAGCATTAGTGCACCAAGCTGGAAATTACTTTAACTTTAATAGCTGTGAGAGTGATCAGAACTACAGTGTAAAATTCCTACCATTTTGGCTCTAATTCAGAGTGAGGCTTATTTTCTTGCCAAGATTTGATCAGAACCTGGTTTCCAGGTCCTGGGTGAGGAAAGGTTGGCCATGGACCATCTCAAAGGGGCTAAGCTGAAGTGGGTCTTAGTCACCTCATTTGCTGTTTCCCTTCTGGTGGGAAACGCTTAGCCCTGGCAGGATGGCACGTGGGACAGGTTCTGGAACAAGGGCTAAGAGGGATACCCAGGTTAAGCTTGTTAATTAACTACTTAGAAAATGAAGTTTACCAGGACTTTAAACATGTCCAATGTCCTTCTGCATATGAACTAGAGTAGAGGCTGCTCTCGCTATACTGTGCCCATGTAGACCAACAGTAGGAAGAATTTTCTGATCTCAGAGAAGAAAGTCCTATGGGGACTGTCGCAGTTTGATGTAATTATGAATTCCAAAAATATAATTGAATCATGCTTGTAAACTAATCTGTTAATCTGGGCATGATTAGGTTAGGATTAGGGCGTTGAGCCCCACCCCTTGGTGGGTGGGGAATTGAATATAAAAGGCAAGGCAAAGACAAGTTGAAGCAGTCTTTTGAGAAGCAGTTTTGATGTTGGAAAGAAGGCCCCAGGAGAGGAGAAGGAAGCCATTCGCCTGACGGTCTACAGCTGACCTTGTGGAGGAAACAGGAGCAAAGCCCGGAGAGAAATGCAGCCCCGGGAAGAGAGGAACCCCGGAAGCCTGAACCCTGGCAAACAGCGGCAGCTGTCTTGCTCTAACATGTGGCAATGGACTGTCGTGAGAGAAGAAACTTAACGCTTTATGACCCAGTATCTGTGGACTTCTACCCCAAATAAATACCCTTTATAAAGACCAACACATTTTTGGTATTTCACATTAGTACCCCTTTGGCTGAGTAATACAGAATTTGGTACCAGAAGTGGGGTAGTGCTTTTGCATATACCAAATTGTTGGAACGGTTTTATAAATGGGCAAGGGGTATTTTTTGGAGGAATTGTGAAATGCTTGATGAAAAAGACCAAGATCGCTTTGAAGAAACTATTGATAGCAATATGGATGCTAAAGAGACTTTCTATGATGCCTTAGAAGTAAATGATGAAACTTTTATTGGAAACTGGAGGAAAGGCGATCCATGCTTTAAAGTTGCAAAGATCTTAGCAAGATTAACTCCTGGTGTTATATGGAGGACAGAATTTGAAAATGGTGAACCGGAGCATTTAGCTGAAGAATTTTCCAAGGTAGACTCGGAAAATGTGGCTTGGCTTCTCCTTGCAGCTTATAGCAAAATACTAGATGAGCAAAATACACTAAGGACTGAACTTTTTGGCAGAAAGAAAACAGAAACTGATTCCAGAACTTCCAAGTTTCTGGAAATCAATTTCCAAGATAAAAGTGCCCCATTTGAAGACTTTACTAAACTTGGAACTTGTAAATCAGAATTGAAGAAGTGGTTATCTCAGAAAGACTTGTGGAAAGTCTTACTGTCTGATGGCTTGGAACCCTGCTTCCTGCATGCTAAACCAACAACGTTTTTGAGAGAGCTGTATGAACAAAACCACTGTCAGCTTGGACAAAAGAGGACATGGAAAGGAGAAATTGAAGGAGAATCAGCTTTAAGAAAAAAACCGTGGAAGCAGAGATCTGGACTTAAGACATCTCCTTGGGCCAAGAGAGGAGCCCCACCCATGTGTACAGAGAGGGGTGTACCTGTCCCCCATAGATTAAAGAAAGCCAGGTGGTCAACCCATTGCTCTGAGAAGGTTGAGCCTGTATGCCAAAGGTTAGTGGGAATGTTGTCTTCACCTCACTGTCCTAGGGGGGCTAAGACTCTAACCCAAAGATTGGGTAAGGTGTGGCAATCACCCCAATACTCTTGGAGGGTGAGGTCTGGAGCTTGGTCGACAACCAGATGCTTGATGAGGATGGAACCAAGAAAATGGCCATTGGGCAAGCCTGTGGAAAGGATGGGTTCCCATGTGGCCCCAAGGAGAAGAAACCATCATCTTAAGAATGACTCTCAGACTTTGAAATCGAATGGAGGATGCCCTGCAAGTTTACTAAACTGCAGAGGATCCACGACTAATGTTTAACAACCTAATTTCTCCTTATGGTAATGAAAATATTTATCCTTTGTCTTTCCATTTGTGTATTGGAAGCAGTTCAATGGTTTTGTAAATTTCAGAGGTCTACAGCAGATAGGACTTTGCCTGAAGACAAACTGTATTTCTTTAAAATGATTTTGATATGATTTTGTACTTGGATTGTTACTGATTTAAGTTTTTTTAAATATTGCAATGTATTTTTGGAATTCAGAGGGTGGAATGTGGCAGTTTGATGTAATTATGAATTCCAAAAATATAATTGAATCATGCTTGTAAACTAATCTGTTAATCTGGGCATGATTAGGTTAGGATTAGGGTGTTGAGCCCCTCCCCTTGGTGGGTGGGGAATTGAATATAAAAGGCATGGCAAAGACAAGTTGAAGCAATCTTTTGAGAAGCAGTTTTGATGTTGGAAAGAAGGCCCCAGGAGAAGAGAAGCAAGCCATTCTCCTGATAGTCTACAGCTGACCTTGTGGAGGAAACAGGAGCAAAGCCCAGAGAGAAATGCAGCCCCGGGAAGAGAGGAACCCCAGAAGCCTGAACCCTGGCAAACAGCGGCAGCTGTCTTGCTCTAACACATGACAATGGACTGTGGTGAGAGAAGAAACTTAACGCTTAATGGCCTGGTATCTGTAGACTTCTACCCCAAATAAATACCCTTTATAAAGACCAGCACATTTTTGGTATTTTACATTAGCACCCTTTTGGCTCACTAATACAGGGACCATGCCCATTATTCTAGGAAGAATGAAGAAGTGCTTTTTAGTCAACTGACCTGGCATCCCAGAGTCCAAGTCTGACTAAAATATTTATCATTTCAAATAATTTGGAGCTTATGCTCTGGTCTCAGCTTCCTGAGAATTTAATCCAGAGCATTGCCGACAGGCATTCTTGTGGTCGACCTAGGTCTTAAGAGATGCCTGATACCCCGAAGTTCAGACCAGTGTGCCCAAGATGGATTGGTGGGAAACATTGGGAGCAGTTATCCAAATCAAAGTCTCAGAGGATGTTTGGCTGCCCTCTGAACAGAAAGGCCCAAAGCATGGGGGCCATTCAGAGTTTACTGCTCTGGTTCTCGGCACCACTGCATTCCAGGGTCCAAGACTGACTGCACTGTTACCCAAACTAAAGCTCCTAAAATAAATCTCAGGGAACGTTTGGCTGCTCTCTGAATCGAAGCGCCCAAGACTTCCTAGGTCTTGGGGGACATTCAGAGTTACTTCTGTGGTTCCAGCCACCCTGGGAATCACAGTGACCTTGCCCTCGGGCATTTCTAGGGCCTTTCTGGACTTGGGAGACAGACTGAATCGATCAGATGCGTTCCAAGTCCAATATTGCTCCTTCCTGGAGAAGGGGAAGAAAAAAACTTGTTCCTATTCTTACGGAGATCTTAAAAAGTAGTGCTAGAAATTGGGAGCTTCTCAGTTAGACCAGCAATCAAAAAACCAGGAAGTGATTAAAGATCAGTTGTTCTAGCTAACAGACTTTGAGGCCCTGGGGCAATAACTTCCTCACTAGCAAATGCAATTTCAGTTTTACAGTTTTTAAGACATACCAAAGCATTTTAACACAAACCTGTAATGAGAAATTCAGTAGTAGGAAGTAGAAAAGTAAACTGTGGGTAAAGGTTAATTATGAAGAGAGTCCTGGCCTATGAGCCCCCTGGCAAAGGAGACTTCCACGGCATCCATTTTTGCCCTGCCTGCCAGACTTCCCACCGCGTCCCAGACCAGGGAGCCAGGTGTGGTTGATAGGAAGGTGGGCCTACAAAGGCGTGGACCTGTGGAGAGGTGCAAGCACCCAGATCGGAGTCATTGTCCTGCCAAGGAGGAGAGAGACTGGGAGAAGGCAATGGCAGGCAGGCCCGAGGGCAAAGCTGATACCTGCTAAAAGGGCTTGTAAAAGCAGCTTAGCAGTGTCTGGAGCTTGGCTGGGACCCTCTGTCTTGGCAGGGCCCTGCTTTGGGCTCCTGCCCTGTGCCCCAGCTCTCCTGGCTGGGGTCAGATCTCACAAGCCTGGGTGTGCGGCGTGGATGCAGAGAGGTCCTGTGCCCTGGCCTCTTCCATTCTGTGATTATGTCCTGTGGTGGATCGTAGGCAAACCCGTTTAAAATGGATAACGAAAAGAGGGCATTAAACAAGCTGTAGGCCATAGTTTTCCTTACCAATAATCTCTTGGATGGCAGTGCCAAATATGTTACCGGAAATTGAAGAGCACGTCACATTGATTAGGCCAGTAATTTATTGAGGTAGGGAGGGAAGAGAAATGGGAGGAAATAACAGATCATGGGTCCTAGATAGAGAGAAAAGAGCTGAAGAGTGATAGAGAGGACCGATTTACAGACTGCAATTGCCCATTATAGATTATAAATGCCCAGGTTTTACCTGGAATTACTGAAACTTGCTCAACTGGAACCCAGATGACTTGATCTTTGATAATGATTGTAAAGCTATATAAGCTTTAACTTATGATTGTAAAATCCTTATGACTAGCCACACTTGTGCCCCTATTCCTTTTTTATAATTTTGAAGTCTTATGATCACTAGACAGCCACCTAATGTTTATTAATGAAGGAACTTGTGTCAGCCCAGAACCAACCCACCCCGATTCCTAAACTATCTTACTAGACAAAGCTAGATCTGACCAAAACTGGCCTGCCTGACACGCATGGGAGCTTACATATGTTCCGTGACTAGGCATGCGATCACTCTGCACAAGCTCAATCACTAGATCATCTCTAAGTTTGTCATCTCAAGCCACTCTACTGTTATGCTGAAAATTAAACAGACTTAAAAGAGGGTGCAGAGCAAGTTTATTGAGCTAAAGTTGCATTAATGCACGAGCAGCACCAAAAGAGGTTTCTGCTAGAAGGGGTGAGCTGGAGGAGCAGCTTATCTTGCTGCTTGAAACAAAGGGAAGGTGTGGGAGAATGGGGAGGGATAAAGGGGACATGAATTATGGTTACTATGTGTGCTCTGTGTGTTATGAGGACGACGTGAACTACATGGACTACAAGGGCTGTGGGCTGTCGAGGGCTGACTCAAGGGTGTCCTTGAGGCCCAGTTTGTTGATTGGCAAGCAGGATGGTGGGGTAAGATTGTGGCCATCTGGTGAAGTTCAGCAGACTTTGCTGGTGTTAGTCTGAACTCTTTGTTATGGTTCTTCCTCTCAGGCAGGGGCAGGGGCTGTTATCAGCACCACCAAGGAGCATTGGCATGTCAGCCTGCTTCAGTTAACCTCTGTTGCTTCCTTGTTGATGGAGTTTCAAAGGCCACGACTACTGACAGTAAGCAGATCACTTTGGAATGTAGGAGACACCCTGGAATGTAGGAGATAAGAGCCTAGTCTCATGATAATGAGATAGGATCTTATAGTAGCTGGGTGGGTAAACATCCTGAGCTTCTATTGAGTATTTTGTATTTTAGATAAGATTTACAACATCTGCTACATGCAGGAATGTAAACCCTTCAAGACTTGCTGGTTTTAGTAAAATGTAAACTGTCACTTATCTATTGCCTTTGAATTTGCGATATGTATTTTGATTGGTCAAAAACCAAATAAAAGCCACTATGGTATGGACTGAGAGTCCCCTGATCCCAGTTTTTCTTCTTTTTGTCTTATTCTTTCTTTCTCATCCGCGGCACCGTTTTCAAGGACCCAGTTCCTGACCGGCAACATACGGCGTCCAAAGTGGGGCTCTGAAAATGAAACTTTTCTTTCAGTCAGTGCGCAGACCAAGGAGCTCCTGAGAGCGGTTTTAAAAGAAAAAGAAAACAGAAAAGGTAAGCTTCATCCTTGGAATCATCAGGGTAATGGGTAATCAGCAGTCAAACTGAAGAGTTCTCTAGAGTGTTAAAACTTTATTAAAATACACCGGTCTAACTATTAAATCCTCGGCTTTTGAGGAACTTTTTTTTCTTATACAGAAACATTGTTATTGGTTTCAGCCGCAAGGACAGGATATTTTAATCCTGGAACAATGGAAGTTAGTGATGAAAGCTTTAAAAAGCTCATCAAAAGGGAGAAATAATTCCCCTTCATGTATGGTCTTTATTTAGTCTTATTTCTGTTGCTCTTGAACCTTTACAATCAGATGAAGATGAAGATTGTAAACTGGATACTGCTATTGCTGGACCAATAGCAGAACAAGCTAATGGTGATTTTGATGAAAATATACATGAGGGGGTTAGTGAACGGGCAGGAACAGATAGACTCATGTCTAATAGAAAGAAGGAAAAGAAAGAGGAAGTTTGTGGAGCTTTTCCAGCGATCGCTATGCCATCTGCTCCAAATTATGATTTATTGTCTTTTGAACTGGCGTCTGCGCCTCCTAAGGTATCTACTGATCCATTTTTTACATTTGAAGACCTTCCTAAAGTTTGTTTTTGTGCCCGCACCATCCTCTTCAATTATGAAAAGTATAGCACAGGGAAGTAGAGAAGGAGATTCAGAGGCTATGCAACTTTTTTCTACTTTTCCAGTAACAGTAACTCAAATTCCAGTAAATGCTGACAATCCCCAAGGGGGTGTCCAGTATGAGCATGCTCCTATTCCTTTTAAAACTATCAAAGAATTAAAACAAGCATGCACTCAATATGGTGTTAATTCTCCTTATTCTCAAGGATTGGTACAAGGACTGGGTGGAAAACCAGGTCACGTGAAAAAAGATTGCCAAGCCAAAACTGGTGTGAGTGCTCCATCCAGCAGCAATAATAGATCAATACCAACTCATGTGCGTCCAACATGCTGGAAAGGATTACTCTGGGCCAATGAATGCCGTTCTAGATATCTTAAGAATGGCAGTCTTATTAGTAAGTTGGGAAACTTATAGGGAAAAGACTTATTATACCAATGGGGAGCTTATTTGAATATTCCTCACGTTTCTGAGACAGCTAAACATCTTATTACTCTGGCTCTTAAGCCTCTTCAAACAGAATCTAGTAACCCCTCTAAAAATGCAGAGGCAGAGGATTCTGTCTATGATCAGCTTAAGGCCAATTTATATCTGTATGACTATTTGTCTATTTGTCCAGTGTCAGTGTATATTTTGATACATTAGGATGGTAATATTAAATTGATGAATAAAAATTATTAAAAGAGCTCTATTCAAATGGCCAACATTAAATAAGCGCTTATATTAATAAATAAATATGGGTATTAATTAAAAATAATAAAAATAGTTATAAAGAAACTAAATCATTATTCTAACAAGTTTGTTTAATGTTGATGGTAATTGTATGTTGTCAGAAGTTTGCTTAGAAACAGTTTCCAAAATCATTGTGGTAACTTAAATATGGAAGGTATATAGAATGTGATTTTATTATTAAAGAAAAGAAAGTAATTTTATCCTAAGATAAAATGACTAGTTATTAAAACAAAGTTAAAGTTTTATTCTTTCTTAAAATTTCTCGTCATTAATCTGTTTTAATAAAAATTTACAGTCTTTCTCATGAATAATCACTATGCAAAAAAGTGTTTTATCAAAGTAGCTTCTTATACTTTAACCTTAACGTTTCCTTGAAGAAACAAGTTTTATCACTTTTAAAAGAACATAATGTTTAAACCTGCTTTCTCAAAAAGAAGCTTTTTGTTTTAAACTGTTACAAATGATTTAGTCTGTTACCTAAAAAAAGATAAAATACTAAAAATAGTTAAGTTCATGTGATATAAGTTAAATAAAGTATTTAAAACTATTGTACAATAAAAAATTTTTTTTAAATTTTATAACTATTAAAGTTATATGAATAAAAGTTTCATATAAATGTTTTAAAGCTGTATAAAATTACTGAAAATATGTTTCAGTGTAATTTTAAATAAAAGTATTGTTATTAATCATAATTTTAATTATTTTATAAAACTACCTCTCTGTCTAAAAATCAAAAGGCAGATGCGTTATCTCGTTTATCTGATTCATTCCACCTCTGCTAAAAAACAAAAACAAAACAAAATAAAACAAAACAAAAAAACAAGTCTATAACTACAGAAAGAAAGCAGCCATTAAGGGCTGCCAGGGATAGTGCATAACAGTAAATGACAGCAAATTAAAAAAACACCAGTGCAATGTGCAACAGTCCCAAATATTACCAGTTTGTCACAAAAAAATTAATCTTCTTAAACAAGTCAAGCCAGCCCACATTCCCATTTCTGTAAAACAACCAACAATAAATTAAATTTAATGTATTGCCCCACAGCCCAAATAGGAAATAATAATTTATTTTTACCTATGACTCAAACTGTACAAAATAAAAAATAAAAAAAATTAAGGTCATTCTAATCATGCTACTAAAAATTTTAAATGCATAAAAAATAAAAGTTTATTCATTAAATGCCTGCTGGTTCTACTGTAGTTATAAATTATGTATAACATACTTTAATAATCAAAATTTAAAGGCACTACATTGTATACTTAAGTAATTTAATAACTTGTATGTTATTATATGTATATGTAAATCTTAGCATTTTTCATATTTAAAAAAAAAAATTGGAAACTAAAATAGTAAGCACATCAAGGATGCTTTGTAACAAATTAAAAAAGATAAAGTACATTTCAAAAGGTGTTGCATTCCTCCCTGGAGGAGCTGGCCACTCTCCCAGGGACTGATACATAAGCCTTAAAATATACTGCCCAAGGAGTGTTGTGTTCCTTCCTGGGGAGGCTGGCCCCTTCCTCAAGAATTAGCAAAATATTCACAAGTTGGCATCTATAGTATCAAATTAATTAATCCTAAACACAGTATCAGTTGCTAATTCAACACTTCCCAGCTAAAAATTAAATATTGATAAGTATATATATAAAACTGCTCTATTTATATGTCATTCTGTAACTTTTTTCAATATTAACTTTGTTTTTTAATTGATTATGCTATTCATGTTTCTCTAATTGTCAATATAGGCTTATTAAACTAAACATACATATTAAAATTTTTCTTATATCTATTAAGAACTCTAGCCAACAATAAGCCAAGTATATCAGTATATCCCCTGGTTTGGTAAGCATGTGAATATATGTATACATATTATAAAGATTGGAATATAACGGTTAAACCCCTGTTTATAAACAATAAAATTAATGTTGCAAAAACAAAAAGGGGGAGATGGAGGAGAATTTGCTAAAGACAAACTATCTAAGTCATTGTTACTTTAAATTTTTTAATAGACAACAAATTTCTAGTACCACAGGAGCAGAAAGACAATGGAAGGTTAATAAAAAGAATGAAAATGAAAAATGAAACAACCAATAAATGGGGAAAAGGAGAGGTAAAATTTTGGGGCCAAGGTTTTGCTCTTATCATTACAGAAACAGGAAAACAGCAGTGTATCTGCTCTAGAAGAATCAAGCCTAGAATTGAAGATGCTGCTGAAACTTAAACTATGGACATGGTGGTTTCACATTCGATTAATTATAGGTAAAGTATTAGGTCAAGGTACGACACCACATCATAATTACACTTATTGGGCATACATAACCAACTCACCTCTTCTAGACCTGTTAACTTAGAACGATGAGTCTTACCCAATTTATCTTAATCAATCTCACCATTTTCCAGGACCTATAGATATACGACTACCCTTAAAGCCAAAAGAAGAAGGGTAATTTATAGAAAATTTAATTTTACCTTTTATAGACCACCCTCTTTGTATTGGATATGGTTCTGTATGCATGCACCCTAAAAATCATAGTGTAGTTTTAACAAGGAAAAATCAAACTCAAATTTATGTTCTCATTTTCCCTTCTTTACGATATAAACCAGAAAATATGGTAAAACTTACATGTCCCTCTCACAACAGACTACTTAATGACAAATGACATATTTGTCATGGGCTTACAGAGGTTGTGTTGTTTAATGATTCCTATGGAATTGTAAAGGATCGGGCCCTTATAGGGATACCGAAACCTATTAAAAACACAACCATATCTTGGTTCATTAATAATTCAACCATAATTACTAATAACAGTAATCCTTATTTCTGTAATTTTGGTAATACAGCATTTACTAACAGCTCAATAATTTGGAAAAATCAAGGAAGATATATCCCACAACCATGGAACACTAAACTTAACAAAATTCAGTTATTTGTGGAAATTATTTTTGGGAACTGGTCCACTTTTTGAATGGCAAGGCAGTAAAACTAATATTACAACTCAATTTCTTATAGTATGTGTACAAGATCCTATAGTTTTTATCATTGGAAAAGTAACTTTTGGTGAAAGGAACATTAGTTGCTCCAATTGCTCTTTATTTACATGTCTTAAGCATTCATATTTGCAGGAAAATCAAACTCTTTTTATAGCAAGAAGAAGAAAAGGACTATGGTTACCAATTCAGATGACCAGACATTGGCAGCAGTCTCCAGAATCCCAGTTGCTGTGGCATTTCCTCAACCATTATTTAAAAGGAACTAAAAGACTGATTGGACTTTTAATAACTAGAATTTTGGAATTGATTGGCATCATAACTGCTGCAGCCTTCTCTAGCACAGCCTGCATCAAGGAGTCCAGACTCGACAAAATGTTAAGGACTGGCATAAAAATGGTCTGAAAATTTCCATTTCACTGGAGAAAACAAAAAACAGTTCAAATATTATTTTGGATTGGATTAGGAATTATTGTTATATGCATTTTAATTGTTTGTATTGTCAAGGGTAGAGTAATGACATATAGTCATAGAAAAAATGGAGAATTAGATCAGATAAATGCATTTATGTTAACAAACTTGGCCATGAAAAAACTAATTTTGCATTATTTAGAAGAAAGATTCTACTAATAACCCCTTGATCTTAATTATCTGCACAAAAATATTCACTTAAGGAACCTGAAGAAGTATAAATATTAATGAAATTGCCTTCCATATAAGAGCTCAAAGGTTTGACTGGTGGCCAATGACGGGTAAGATTCTCAGAGGAGGACAACCTAAGACAGGCACAGTCACAAGAGCCTATGGAAGAAGACATGTGTCACAGGAGGTCACCTTGTATCAGCTTATATAATGGTTCCTATAGTCTTTCACTGAAAATTTTTAATTAATAAAAAAGGGGAAATGGTGGAGTTTCAATCAAAGGCCATGTCTACTGACAGTAAGCAGATCACTTTGGAATGTAGGAGACACCCTGGAATGTAGGAGATAAGAGCCTAGTCTCATGATAAGGAGATAGGATCTTATAGTAGCTGGGTAGGTAAACATCCTGAGCTTCTATTGAGTATTTTGTATTTTAGATAATATTTACAACATCTGCTACATGCAGGAATGTAAACCCTTCAAGACTTGCTGGTTTTAGTAAAATATAAACTGTCACTTATCTATTGCCTCTGAATATGCGATATGTATTTTGATTGGTCAAAAACCAAATAAAAGCCACTATGGTGTGGCTGGGCTCTTCTCTCCATATCGGACTGAGAGTCCCCTGATGCCAGTTTTTCTTCTCTTTGCCTTATTCTTTCTTTCTCATCTGCGGCACCGTTTACACGGACCCATTTCCTGACCGGCAACACTAGTAATACCCTGGATAAAATGGAAGTTCAAGCAAATCAAGATGGTCAGTAAAATCTTTTATCATTTCAATTTCACAATACTCACTGGCATAAACTTACCTGTCTTTGGATACCATAAAACTATCAGAATTACTGCAGTTCAGAGAGACAGATTTTAGGCCAATAGGCCATCTGATCACCAGCTTCATGCTTAGCAATAAACCCTTTCTCTCTTTGAAACCCCAGTGTTTCAAGAATTTGTCATTTGAGCACATTGGGCAGAGAACCCCCTGCTGTGACTGATATCAATATGAATGTGCGCATATGAGCAACAATGTCATTCCAGTATAAGACAGCTAGAAAATTTTTTTAAAATCCTGTCTTATTTAAAATAGTTCTATATTTGATGTAGTTACTTATCAATTAACAGGTATGCTGTGAGGGAAGAGAGGATGAAGACACACATACACATTCAAACTTAATGTGACCTAGATTATAAAAATAGTGTTTTACTGGGAAATTTCTAATGTTTAAAAGCAAGCAAGATAAGAATAGCAGCAGAAAATGACAGTTGTTATAGAAAGGGACTTAATAAACATAGCATATACCTTGGTGAATTTGTCACACTGTGATGTCCTGGTGTGCTAACTCAGAGCTTGATTTTATTTTCAGGGAAAATAATTGAGTTTAACTAAATTCATAAAGCCCCCAAATATAAACCAGAATTTTATTTTTTAATAGGTAAAGGATAATATAAGCGTCAAAGTGACTGAAATATACGTCAACATTTAATCTAAAGAAGTCAGGTTTTAATTAGAAGGTTGCTTGGTGAGCATAGAATTAGCAGTATTAATTAAATAGTTGAAATGTTTGTTAGCATCAGACAATAATGGAAATCTGACTGCTCAAATATTTGTGCCAAGGCCCAGTGTGCAATGGATAGGGCTAGAAACCCACCACCAATTCTGTCTGATTCATTGTCTTCATGTTTCATTGTTGACCATCTTCATCGTACCCCAAATAATTCCCACTTTTTTTTTCATGTGGCAAAGGTTTTTACCTTTCTGACAAACTGTAAAGAAACTGTTTTGCACAAGAGACTTAGAAGCCCCTTTGAAAATACTCACGTTGAGGAGAGCAGTCAGGCACACAAACTTGACAGCGACCAAGACCCGAGCCTTTGGAGAGGAGGAGTGTTTCTGACAGAACACAGCACAGCATTGCTGACGTGAGTCTGCAGCACAGCACCGTGGATTTATGTTTGAATCCTTAGAATTGAGCATGCAATAAGGATAAACAAAAGGATTTGTTTCACCAAAAACTTGACAAAACACTGGGGCACAAGACTCACAGCATTTAAATCTATCTAACAGAGTACCACAAAAGCAGGTTCGAGGCATCCTCAGACTCCACTTCATCCCAGACCTCTGCGCAGCTTTGGCACCTTGGAAGCTCTACGGCTTTGGTGTCCCCTGGGCACTTCACCTGGTATATTTCAAACATCTCTAGCTCCACTTACATCAGCTGGTTCATACTCACGGAGTGAGACATGCACACATAACTGGTGACTGTATAAATTACTAAAATGCTTTTTGAAAGAATGTGACTTTAGATATTAAGTGCTATAAAATGTGCATACCCTAAGACCCACTAATTCCAAGCACTGGAATTTTTACATGCAAATAATCCCCAATCAGAAAATGTAATATGTACAAGATAGTCACAGTAGTGCAATTTATAACACTGAAATTATGAAATACCTAAAACTATAATAATATGGGAACAACCATTGCATTTCATCTTTCTAATATGCTCATTTCAGGAACGGAGGTGGCTTAAGCAAATGGGTGCCGTTCTCCCACATGGGAGGTCCCGGGTTTGGTTCCCAGTGTCTCCAAAAAGGAAGATGAACAGACAGCGAGTGTAGACAATGAGGGGCTGGAGAAAAATAAATGAATAAAAATAAAATAAAATGCACATTTCTTCACAATTTAACATCTCCAAAATTGAAATACATATTAAAGGCATGTCATAGTTTAATTGAAGTTATTGTTTTTCTTTCATTGTGGTATATAAAATAATGATGCATCTTACAATCAATTGCATCTTAGATTCAATAAGATATATCAATTTTATAACATATCATCAAATTGTAAAGCCAGTAAATTAAATATCATGGAGATTGGATAATAAGTATGAAAGTTATTTAATTTATGTTAATAAATGTTACTTTAAAAGAGGGAACACAAAATTGAACTTATAGTGTATTGCAACAATGAAAACAAAAATTTTAAACTAAGCAATGGACAGACTGAAAAAGAACAAGAAATAAAATATTTGTAGGAGAGAGTTGAGATTTTGAGGTATTTTTTTTAAACCTGTGTGCTATAATGTTTTAAAAATAAATAAGAATTTTTAAAAGAAACACCAGGGAAGCAGCCATCACCTGCCATCTTGTTCAACACGTGGCAAATGACTTAGGGTGAGAAAGTACCTTTTATGGTACGTTAGTTGGACTCATTAGGGTCTGGTACCTGTAAGCTTCTACCCCAAATAAATACCCTTTATAAAAGCCAACAGATTTCTGGTATTTTGCACTAGCACCCCTTTGGTTGATAATACACCCTAAAATTTTTTTTAGATATTTAGGGGGACAGTCTGAAAGTAATATCACAGACTTTAAAAAACAGTGAATCATCTTCAGACAATTATTGCTTTCTGCCAAAATCCACAATATTTTAAGAAAATCTGATTTTCAGTGGCTAACATTTTGGGTAGACATTCCTCTACACAACACACACACTCTCATACTCACACACACTCACACACCCCAACACACTTTACCCTTATTCAGAAATTCTGGGAAATGCAGAAAGTTTGATCTGAAAATTCCTATAAGTTTATTTATTGCAAGGCTCTCTTTACCCAGATGAGAAACAAAAAGGTGAATAAAGCTGCAACATTTTTATATAAAATTAATGATAGACTTTGATTATTTTTTATTTGAGGTACCAGGGCCAGGAATTGAACCTGGGACCTGGTATGTGGGAAGCCAGTGCTCAAACACTGAGCAACATCGGTTCCCCTTAGTTGGTTTGTTTGCTTGTTGTTTATTTTTTGAAGGAGGCACTGGGGATTGAATCCGGGACCTACCCTGAGAGAAGGAGGCATTCAACTGCTTGAGCCCCATCTGCTTCCTTAGACTTGGAATTAAACATTGTCCCGTTCCTCTGAAGATTCTCTTAGTAATCTGTGGCAATGAAGAATGAGATGGGTCTATTGGTAATCTTAAGAAATATTCAGGAGCAATAGCACAGTGCTGGCAATGGGATGGGTGGGGGATCTTTCCAGGTGTTCCTCGGATAAGTACTTAGAGGAGTGAAGAGAGATGGACACAAATAGAGACAATGTCAAGTAATAAGTGTCTAGGGTATGGGAGGGAGTGTACAGTTCTTAGGGAAAGGGAGATGACCTATCTCATTTTGTTCACTTGTTCACTCCCTCCTCTAGGACAGAAAATATGACTCGAACATGTACCCTCTTTCTATTCCCTTCCTGGACTGTCTCCTTAGAGACTGAGCAATTTGGAAATCTTCTCAATCAATATCCCAGACTCCCTTTCTTCAACATTATGGTTTATGTGCTTTCTTTTGCATTTGGAATAAGACCACCTTCCCCTGGTGGTGTCAATTTTCCACGCTCAGCTTATTGACCTATCAGCAACATTTGACAGTGTTGATCACTCCCTCCTCCTTGACCATGGCTGAGCTGGGCATGGGACTTCTTGTGACAGAAATAGGTATGAAAAGAATCGTGTTTTTGGTCCTGGTGCCGTCAAGGCAGATGGTCATGTCGAGGCTGCATGTTCATTTCTGGTTCACCACTCTCTCCTGGCTTTCTCACTACCCTACAGGTTTTCGTTTCTCAGTCTCCTTCAGTCCTTCCACTTCTCCCGGGCATGTTGATGTTGGAGATTCCCCGGTCCAATTTTGGTCCTCTTCCCTATCTCCATGCACTCACTTGGCAATCTTATCCAGTTTAAAACATTATATAATATTGCCTCCTGTGGCAGCTTGGAGATTTACACTTCAGAAAGACAGTGTCTTAAACTTAATCCACTGTTATGGGCATGAATCCCTGTAAATAGGACCTTTTGATGAGGTTACTTCAGATAAGGGGTTGTCCAATTGAACCAGGATGGGTTCTGATCCTATTTCTGAAGACTTTATAAGGATGGTCACAGAGAGGGAGAAGTCAGATGGAATAGCCAGAAGGTGAATGTCATCAGAACCCACGAGGGAAAGGAGAAGGCAAGAGAGGCTGCCCTGTGCATTTTCACCTCACAGAAAACCAAGGACCAAGTATCGCCGGCATCCAGCACGTCAACCTCAAAGTATTTTGAAAGAAAACCTTGTCATTGATGAATTCTTGATTTTGGACCAAAAACTGCAAGTCGATATATTCTCATTGTTTAAGCAAACCCATTGCATGGTATTTGTTTTGGCAGCTAGGAAACAGAAACTTCTCCCCACCGTTACTCAAAACTTCTGAGTTCAACCCCCAGTATGTTCTAAAAAAAAAAAAAAAAAAAAAGAAAACAAAATAAATCTTTAATCAAGTCTCTCTGTTGAACTCTGTAGTTCCAGATATTTACTCCATAGCTCTGCATGGAAGTCTAATTATGCCTCAAGTATTTTATGAGGCAAAAGAATCACTATCACCCTCTCAATCCCTCCACAACCTGTTCATCCCTCCATATTCCATCTCAGTTGAAGGTAACTGCATGTTCCCATTTAAGCAAACACTTTAGAGTAATCTTCACTCCTTTCTCTTTCTTACATGCTCCAGGAATCTCTCAGGAAAGTCAGTTGAGCCTACATTTGAAACACACCAGATCTCTCGCAGCCCACGTTGCTCCCACCTGGTCTGAGACACAAACATTCTCCACCGAAATCACTGCAAAAGCCTTGTCACTATGTTCCCTGACTCTTCCCTCTTTACCCACACAGCAACCAGAGTGTCCCTTTTTAAAAAAATTTTTATAAACTACAAACTTTTTAAAGTATATTTCAAAACAGTAGTTAGAATAAGTAATTCTGCCCAGAACCCTCTAGTGCTTATGCATTTCACCCTAAAAATCCCTTCACAAGCTCATGTGTCTTTCATGATGTTGTCCCACGTACTTATCTTTCAGCATTAATTCCCTTCAATTCTCCCTCTCTCAATTCATTGTAGTGTCTTGACCTCTTTGCAGCTCTTGGAGGAACCAGGTACATCCTGGCCTTAGGGCCTTCCCAAACAACTGACCTCATATATGCATAGCTAACTTCTTCACTCCTCCAGGTCTCTGCTTAAAAGTCATCTTTTCAAAAACTGCTCTAACCACCCTATTTTAAAATGCTACAATGTGAAATGAATAAAAACACATCTTGTATTTCTAATTTAAAATTTACTATACTTTTTTTTTTTCTATTTTTAGGATCAGTAAAACACTTTGTGTATACATACTTGGTTTTTTTGGTTTCCTTAGAATTTGCATGTACAGTTAAATAGTCTGAGGGAAGGAGGGATCATTATGACTTCATGAGTGGCTAACCAGACCCAGATGTTGCAAACTGAACCCAGATTATCTCTGTGTCTCTCTTACTCTGTCCTCTATATTGGCTCTGTTCGCAGGCATCCCATCAAAATGTGTAAGATGACTGCAGAATGTCCAGACCATCTAATCTCCCAGGATTAAGCCTAGCACAAAATAGCCCTTCCATTTATCCCACAACACTCCTAGCAAATGTGTCTGATTCATCAAGTTCCCATCTCAGAGCCAACCATGCGGACTGAGAAATGGGAAGTACTGGTAAGGTCACGTGGGTCTGAGGACTCAAAGTCCCTAAAAGCTATTTGGGATATCTGTGAGGTCCTCACCTTTCCAACCATGCATCTGTGTGAGAGCCTAATTTTCTTTATATAATTCACCCAAACAACATAGTACAAGTATTTCTATGCAAAACCAGATAGGAGAGTCTTGTCTATTTTTGAGCCGGACATTATAATGAATTTGAAAATGTAATACAGTGATATTCTGCTTCTATTAGTCAGCCAAAGGGGTGTTGATGCAAAATACCAGAAATCTGTTGGCTTTTATAAAGGGTACTTATTTGGCGTAGAGACCTACAGTTACCAGGCTATAAAGCATAAGTTACTTCCCTCACCAAAGTCTGTTGCCATGTGTTGGAGCAAGATGGCCACCAACGTTTGCAAGGGTTCAGCTCCCTTTTCCTCTTAAGGCTCTGTGATCCAAGCCTTTTCTAATATCAGCTGTAGGCTGGGATAAGACTTGTCTCTCTCCCGGGGCTCTTATCTGGGCTCAGCTGCTCAGTTCTTTCCACAAGGTCAGCTGTAGACTACCAGGCTCTCTGTCCCAGGGCCTCTGCAGTGTCTGTGGAGCCATCTTTGTTTCTCTGTGTTCTTCTTCTGTGTGTTTACTTTCTGGTGCTCCAGCTCAAAACTACTACTGTCTCCTATGCCCTGTCATTTTCTCAATGCCCTACTGACATGGCCCAATCAAAGCCCTAGTCATAATTTAATATAGTAAAAGTGAAACTCTGAATTCAATACAATGTAAGGGTAGCCCAGAGGAACAGACCAGTTTACAAACATATTCAGTAAATCTTTGTGGAACTCATGAATAATATCAAACTGTCACACTTCTTATTTCTTTTTGGGGGTGGGGTTTTGAAAACTGGGTTATGTTTATAGAAGTGTGATTTTTGGGGAGCAGGTGTAGCTCTGTGTTTGAACGCCTGCTTTCCATGTATGAGGTCCCGGGTTACATCTCCTTACCTCAAAAAAAAAAAAAAAAAAAAAAAAAAAAGTGATACTTATATTCACCTAAAATAGGTTTGTTAATATTAAAAGAATTATGAATTAATGGTATACTATTTTCTAAAAATTTCTGCATATTAATTTATAATAAAGTAAATTTGAATAGATATATACAAAGGAAACTAAGGCTCTTTGCAGTTGTCAATAAATTTTAGAGTGTAAAGTGATACCTGAGGCCAAATATTTGAATCCTGCTCCTATAGAATATAGGGCAGAAGGTTGGAGTGAGTGGGTGAGATGAGGGTTGTCCCATGATGACATCTGATTTCATGCCAATTGTACCAGCTTCTGCTCTACTTTGTCATTTTGCAAGGTTACAAATCAAAGTGTGATTATCTGACATCAGAAAGTGACCCTAGGAAGTGGGGGGAAGATGGTGGTTTGGGATAATAGGTCACATCAAAACATCAGTGTTGGGTCATTCAATCAATGACCTCCCCATTTTCTCAGAATGGGGATATTGTAAAAAAATATTGAATACATTGTGGATTTTCTGCAGTGTCTATTAAGACGCCCTAGAAGAATCTAAACTTATGTGGTGCTCACAGATATCTCATTCTTGTGTTCAACTCAATCTCAAACTGAATCTTGTCTATGTGTTCATTGCACTTAGAAAACTGCAGAATTTGATGACTATGGAAATATTGTGTTGTTGCAGTACTGCCTTCAGTAAACATGAACATCAACTGCCCGTTGAAGTCTATGCGTACTGAAAGTCTAACATTTAACACTCTTCTACATGATGAATAAACTCAATATAACTGGATCAGGAGCTTCAGAGTGGCTTTCTATAGGAATCCTATAACCTGCTCCATTGGGACTCCAAAGAGTGAGGGTGGAGACTGCACTGGCAAAAGAACCATGAAAGGCATCTGTGTTGAGAGTACAGGTGATCTAGGGATGGGGCCCAATTAGGGCAAAACTCATTATCTGCAGCCAGGACCAGGTACATAATTTGTTGACCCCCAATCAATAATGAATGTGTGGGTCCTCTTTTTGTAGAAATTAGGAAGAACTTCAAGATAGTGACATCAGAGTATTACATCAAAGTAATACTTCTAAGCGTAGGGCCCTACGAGACTGCAGGATTTGTGTGCCCTTGAAACTGACTCGTATTATTGTCAACATTTACACAAAGGCCCCACATCAGAAATGTTCTGGACAGTCACTCCTGTCATAGTCCCCTCTCACCATGACTCTGTGCTGGATTTGTGACTTCCTTTGACCAACAGAAAATGGCCATGTACAATGCTGATGTAAGCCTTCCTCTTCTGATTTCACTGTCCTGGACCCTGAGCATCATGTAAAGAAATTCAGCTCCCCTGCTGGAGGCACTAGGTAGAGTGAGAGGTTCTGATGGAGAGTTGTCCTGATGTTCCAGCTATTCCAGCAGATCCACCAGGCTGATGAATGGAGTTCTTCTTAAATTCATCAGCCTAAATAATATCTGCAGTACCAAGCCCAGCTGACACTATTTGGCGCCAAAATAAGTCATTTACTGTTTGCCTAGGGAATTCAGAGAAAACTGAGAAATTATATAAAGTTGCTAAGAACCACTGAGTTTTGTGATACTCTGTTACAGAGTCTAAAGAAAACCTCATCAGTGTTAGGAACTGTCGATCACTCATTGGCAGTTCCTAACATTGGCCTCCTCCTCTTCTGGATATTGGAGAGTTTACTCACCTTCCTCTTCTAGAAGGAATAACATTCTCAATATATTCATATCAGTTTCCCACTCCTTAGGAAACATCATTTTTCTCCATGGAGCCTTGATTACACCTGTAGTTCGTGTATTATCAACTGGTTTACAGCAACTTTCTTTTAAAATATTTCTATTTTCATCACATAGTAATACATAAGTTTCCACATTTTAACTCTTTTCAAGTATATACCTCAGTGGTATTAATTACATTAAAAATGTTTTGCCACTATCACTACCATCCGTATGAGATCTTCCATCACACTTTTAACACTAATTTTCCATTCCCTCATTTCCAAACACTGCACCTGGGAAATCAGTAGGTCATATTTTCTAACTCAGTGATAGTGTGTGAAAATGAAGTGGTGTCAGGAAGTGGATGTGGCTCAAGCGATTGAGTTCCAGCCTAGCACATGTGAGGTCTGTGGTTTGGTTCCCGGTGACTCCTCAAGAAGACAGTGAGCTGGTGCAACAGGCAGGTGCAGCAAGCTGACACAACAAGATCATGCTGCGGTCGGGGGTGCGTTTTGTTTGGTCGGGGTAGGAGAGGCCTAGGCTCCTACGGGGCTTGCAGGCGTGGAGGGCCCACGGCGGGAAAGAACCACCGCAGAGACGAGGTAAGCACGCAGGTCTGATTTATTAAGGGAAGTACAGATGCTTATATAGGGTTATGGGTGGGGAAGGAAGGCGGGGCTAGCCGTGATAGGCCGGGAGCAGTTTCCACACTTTTTAAGGTGTGGCCTTGGCGGTGCGGCTCTCCCTAGCTGTGTGGGGAGGGGGGAGTGTGAGTGTGGGCAGGCTTCTTCTGGCTGGCAGCAAGCAGATGTTGGTTGCCTGGGCGAGGCTGAGGGCGGTGCGCCCGTTCCATGGCTGAGGGCAGTGCGCCCGTTCCAGCCGCCCTACACCCGAGTGGTGGGCTGCGCATATCCCCCACTGGGCGCGGCTATGCCTGCTGGCCAGACTTCAGCCTGCCTTACCTCATCATGCAAAAAGAGATGCAAGAAGAAAAACATAATGAGAGACACAACAAAGCAGGGAATGGAGGTGGCTCAAGCGGTTCGATGCCTCCCTCACACACTGGAGGTCCTGGGTTCAGTTCCTGGTGCCTCCTAAAGAAACAAGGAAGGTGAACAGACACAGAAAGTGCAAACAATGAGGAGGTGGGGAGAAATAAATGAAAAAAATAAATCTTTAAAAAAAAATGAAGTGGCGTCCTCAGTTTACCAGTTCTCCATTGCAGTTATCCTGCTACCCTTATTTGTTTAGAGAACTCATATCACCTAATTTTGCATCCCAAATATCTTTATGATGCCGAGATATTTGAAGCAGGTATTGGTCATCGTATGTGACTGCAGTAATTCATGTTCAAGATATGAATGAGAATTAATTCTGCTATATTTCCACATGCATTTTAAGAAAGAAATTTATTGACTTAAACTTTTAATTGAGAACAGAGGCCCTGCTGGATAATTTAAATTGAGGATGAGGGCTTAATTTCAGTGCTCACATACCTACTAGTTGCCTCACTCCCTTGTGTAATTCAGAGGTAAACAAGGCTCAAAAAAATCTCAATATCAGGCCAAAAATACCCACATTGTTTTGCTTAGATTCCTATCCCTCAATTTGTCTGATCTGAGGGTCGTACCTGCATTTCTGGACAACTGAGTCTATCCTGTGGTACTAATCCTAGTGTTGTTTAATTGAGATGTCCAAGCAATTAGATCTCCTTGGAGTTTCTTTGCCACCTGTTGATTGGGGTCTCCTATCATGAATACCGAAGTCAGGTCATGATCCCTGCAGGTGGATTCCTGGAGGGTGATGAATTGCTAACTTGAAACCCCCATTTCTATCCCCACATATGGCCATTCTCCCTATCTGGCTGCTTGACCCAGGTCATACTTCTGCTTTAGCCTCAGCTCAGGGCTCTACTCTTCTGCCCATCCATGGAGAAATTATTAGTCTCATCCAAGTTTTTACTCTGCTTTCTGAAATACACGCCTTTCTGTCCATGTTTGTCATCATATTTTGTTCCCAAATTTCTGACTAGCTGCTGGTGTGCATGTATCCTCAGTTCTTGTTTCTCCCCCACTTTACTGAGTCCACTCTCACTTGAACTCTTTTTTGAATGTCCCATTTTCTTCATTCTCACCGACTGTAATTAGCAACAGCAACGCCAGATGTTGACATATTGAAATTGATACACTGGAAATTCTGTGACATACCATTAAAACAGCCTCCTTAATACGTAAAGAGTAAAAATATGTTCCTGATTAAAAAAAAAAAAAAAAAAAAAGAGAAGAAAAGAAAACACATCCAGAAAACAAACAAGCAAACAAAACAGTAGCCAGAAGAACTGATTTTTCACTTCCTCCCTGGCTTTTAGCTGAATGTGTAACAATGATTAACTGCATTTATTCCTCCAAGATTTGCCCCACCACTTCTCCCAGGGATTTCTGTTAAAGTGCCTACATCCAGCATCCACCATCTGGCCACAGTCAGATTGATCCTGTGAAAACGTAACTGAAATCATACTACAGTGTTCAGCATTACCTCTTCATTTCACTCTGAGAAAGGGGAAAACCCCTACAAAATCCATTTACCCTTAAATGTTCTGTCCTCCCTTACCTTTCAGAACGAATCCCTTCCTATTCTCACCGTTTCTCACTCCACTCTATTACCTGGAAGTCACCAGGAAGCCCCTTGCTTTAGGTCCTCCACGGCCCCACCCCATATATGCATGGCTAACTTACTATCCCCTATAAGTCTTTGCTTTTAAGTCGTCTTCTCCAGGAGAAATATTTCGACGACCTTATTTTAAAATGTTACCTTGTGGAAATAAAAAACACATCATGGATTTCTAATCTAAAATTCACTCTAAGCTTCTTCCTGTTTTTTTTAGAATACTGAAACCCTTTTTCTCCACACACTTACTGTTTCTGGTGTCCTCAGAGACTGCATGTACAGTTAAACTGTCTGAAGCAATAAGCATTGGTTATGGCTGCATGAGCACTTATCAGAACTCACCTGATGAAAAGAGAGCCAGTTTCTCTCTACTTTCCATTTTCTCTCTCCTATCTTGATTCTAGTCTCAGCCAGATGTCCCTTCCTTATTTGTAAGGTGACTACAGTAAGTCCAGACTTTATCTTCTCTCAGGATTAGGTCCAGCAGAAAAGAGCTCGTGCCTGCATCCTTTAACATTCCTAACCAATGCCTCTGATGGGTCAGGCGCCTGTCTTAGAATACTCATTTTTGGCTGAGGAATGGGATGCATGCATTGATTAGCTCATGACTGCACCGGTTGCAGTCAGTCCAAACATTGCAGAAACTGGGGCAGGAGAGAGGGAAAATTTTCCAAAGGGAAAAGGGCTACAACAATGCAGTCTGCCTTAAGATATGATGAGAGATATGATGAACATTCATGTGACTATAAGACAATTCAGACATTAGGGATGTATATTGTCTATGATAAGAATTTCTTCATCTAAGCCTCTTCTAATAGGTACCATTTTGCTTTTCCAGTAGAAACCCATATCCATTTCTTTGCATCCCTTTACATAAATTCACATGTACCATAGCAAAGTACATTAAAATATAGATACATATTGGCCTGTGTTAGAGGTATACATATTTCCTCCATTTCCCCACATATATCAGCATTCTATACATAGTGCTCCACACCATATTTCTTTCCCACTGATAGTATATTTTGTTGATATTCCATGTCATTCGCAAGATATGCACATTATCATTCTATTTAATGTCTGCATTGAATTCCATTGTAAAAATATACCATAGTATTTCAACTAGTACCATATTGAGGGACATTCTGTTTAAAAATTTTATTACTATAAACATTGCTGGAGTGCATATCCTTGAATAAAGGGCCAAAATGAAACTCCATGTATTTATCCAGAGCCCATCTTTTGCTGATAAACTCGGTCATATACAAGCAGTGTTCTGAGGCCCTGATATACTGAGACTCACAGGAGGTTTGGGGTGGTGAGGAGCTGTGGGTTGACAGCACCACATTCCTCCAGATGCACATGTGTGTCATTGGATCAAGGGAAACCTGGTAAAGTGAAAACTGTCACCAAAAAACATCAACTGCACCTCATTTTTCCAAGTAATGGGAATGTGGTAACATCTCTGCCTGTAGGAGTCAACATTATTGGGTCACAGTGTGGTCTTTTATTACTGGAAAGAATGAGTGCTATGCCTTTCTTTATATGTGGTTGAAAAACAAAGAGACTGTGAAGGAAAACCTAACTTTTTTCACTTTTACATTGTGACTATTGTATTTTGAAAACTCTGATTTTCAAGCACAATGGAAGGGCCAAGAACTTCTTTTAAATGGACTCATTCAACCATCTCCATACTCTACAATGCAGGTATTATTACTATTTTACAGATGAGTACACCTAGACCCAGAGAATGATGAAATAGCAAGTGGTAGCAGAACCAGGAATGTCTCCCTCCAAAGCGGTTGTGTTTTCCATCATTCTGGGCTGTCTTGTGGAGTGAACACGGTTCGACACTAGGGTTAAGATGAAGTTACCCATTTGTGTTGCCTCTTATTCCTCATCTCTAGGGTGGACATAATTATCTAAGATGACCAACCTGTATAATGAAAGTTTTCTTTTCTAGTTCACAATATTGTTACCTTAATAAGATATGTTCATAAAACTTGAACTACGGAAAAAGTCTTCATACTAGTGGTTCTTACTCCTCACTCATTGATTGAACTGGACATTTACCCATGTGTTAAAACACATCATATAAACTATATTTATGAAAGAATCAAGTTATTTTGATCAATATTATAGACTCAAACATTTATACTGACAAATGATCATTCTAAGTACCTGAGTTAAATGGTTTTCGCACAACATAGAGACTTGCTGCTGACCCACTCCTTTAGCTTTTCCTATTCATCCTGGGCAAAGGAATATGAGAGCTTCTGTATTGGGTTACACCATCCTCCTTGTCAAGCTATGGTCCAAAGAGCTTGAAGATCCCCAAGATTTTTGGAAGTGTTTTTGAGTTCATAACCTTCTCAACTATATATTTATGTGAAGCTGGAATTTTTAATATAATTCAGGCAAACAAAGAGCTTGAATGTAAGCATTCATACAGAAATTCAGAGGTCTGTTTTGGTGCCAGCCATTAGATTTTCAAAAGAGTGAAATGTGACATTCTTCTCACCAAAATTTTCTAAGGTAATAGGGCTGTTTTTCATGAAAAAATATATTTATGGTAACATATAATAGGTCCATTATCATTGCTAAATGAATGAATAAATAAGAATTTAAATTCTTTTCCATTTTAATTGAAGTATGGTAAATTTGAATAGATATACTGGACAAAAACAAAGACCTTTTGTGGTTCTCAATGATATTTAGAAAGTAAAGGGATGCTGAGATCAAAATATTTGAGTCCAGTTGCTATAGAATAGTGGGGAGAGTCCTGGGGTGAATGGATGACGTCCCATACTGGCACAGAGTTAATACTGACCCCTCAGCTGTTGCTCTTATTTGTCATTTTGTGGGCATAGTACTCAAATCGTGATTAGCTGATATCAGGTTTTTACCCTAGGAAGTGGGAAGAGGGTGTTCGTTGGAGCTGACCTGTCAAGTATGCGCATCTGTGTCTGGTCACTCAACCAATGATTTCCCCAAAGTCTCAAAAGTGAGAGTGCCATACTGAGTCTTAAAAAAGGAAGAATGTAGTGAAGAATTTTGTGTTATTTCTTCAGATGCCTTAGAAGATATTAAACCTATATGGTGGTCACTGAAATCTAATCTTCGTGTTCACCTCAGTCACATATTGAATCTTGCCTTTGACTTATTTGCATTTAGAAAACCACAGAATTTGAAGATTATAGAAATATTTTTCCAATATTTCTCTGCCCTTTCTAAGAAGGATAACCAACATTCTTCAGGACCCCCATCCACCCTTTTATTTTATTTTTTTTTGCTTGGTACCCTTTAACCTCTTGAAAGGAAGAGAGGCATATGCCAGTTGACTTCTCAGTCTGAGGTGAATGGAGGGAAAGGGAAAGCCTGTGTTGCTCATAATATGAGGAGCCTCTTTTTCTGCAACATCCACTATTTCCCACAGACCTCAGAATAGAAAAAAGGAAAAAATCTCTAGTCAAGATTGACTAAATGACAGCAAAGGGGAGAAAAGAAACTCACATAGATGGTAGGAAGATTCCTTGAAGCCATTTGTTGCAAGAGAGCAAGGAGGTCACTCAGTGCAGCTTAAATGAGATTGGCATTTGAGGCTATGAGGATAGGTGCTGATATCCGGGTGGATAGTGGGCTGGGAGCATCGCTGTGACTGAAGGACTTGACAGATGAGGGATGGCACAAAGCGCTGATCCAGGAGCTTAGAAAATAACATCCTAGTGAACTGGACCACTGGATATCGAGAGGGGTCCTGTCGACTTCTTTTGTTACAGGTAACAATATAGCGCTTCTGTGCACGAGTCTGCCTATACTTTCAGTTTCTATCATTCGGATCCGTTCTTATGAGGTTACAGTAGGTTAAAGACACCCATAATGTTTTTAAGGAAAAAAAAAAGAAAAACAAAACTAATCTGCACAATTTTTTTCTTTTCTTTTCCTGTCTTTTCTGGCCATTCCACAATCCTGTCATCTGAAAAAAAAACAATCATTTTACCATTGGTGTCCTCATGTAAATATCAACAAAATATTTTCCTGGACCAGTGTGCAGGGTACAGGTCTACTAGAAGGGCTAGCTGCCTTTTCTTAACAATTGGTCTGGAATTACATTTATTTGTTCAGACCTTATGCACAGTATTTTTCATATATTGCATGGAAGGCATTTTTTTTTTATTTGAAAATAATTTTATGAAGTATATTATTCATACATGAACATACTTAAATGATAAGTATATAGCAAAAGTTGTGAATTTACAAAACAAACATGCATATCAACATACCAGTCCTCATACATCACCCCACCACAAAATCTTTCATTATTGTGAAATATTTATTACAAATTATGAAAGAGCATTGTATTAATCAGCCAAAGGGGTGCTGATGCAAAATTCCAGAAATCTCTTGGCTTTTATGAAGGATATTTATTTGGGGTAGAAGCATACAGGTATCAGGCCATAAACCAAAATTTACTTCCCTTAACAAAGTCTGTTGCCATGTGTTGGAGCAAGAAGGCTGCTGATATTTGCCAAGAGTTCAGGCTTTATGGGTTCCTCTTCCCAGGGCTCGATCCTCTCCGGGCTCAGCTGCTCTGCACCCTTGTGTGCTTACTTTCTGGGCACCAGCTCAAAACTCTCAATTCTTGTCCTTTGCCATGTCTTTTCTCTGTGAGTTCCAACCCACCAAGGGGACAGGGATGAAACATCCTAATGATATGGCCTAATAAAAGCCTTAATCATTATTTAAAAAGTGAAACCTCTTAATCCAATATAATCTAATATGCCTGGAAGGACAGACCAGTTTGCAAACATAATCCAATATCTATTTCTGGAATTCATAAACAATATCAAACTGCCACTGTCCACCCTCTGAATTCCAAAAGGGCATTGCAATATTCAAAAAACCTATTTCAGTAACAATACTATGTACAAAATCATATCATAATCAGTTTAAAGAAATAGTTTGTCTTGAGGCAAAGTCCCACCTGATGTAGACCTCTGAAACTTACAAAACCATTTATCTGCTTCCAATACACAAATGGACAGACAAAGGATAAACATTTTCATTATTATAAGGAGAAATTGGGAGGGAAATATGAGACATGGGTCCTCTACAGTTCAGTAAACCTGCAGGGCATACTTCATCAAATGTCAAAGTCTGAGAGTGATTCTTAAGATGATGGTTTCTTCTCCTGTGGCCACATAAGAACCCACCCTTTCCATAGACTTGCTCAGAGGCCATTTTATTGGTTCTAACCTCATCAAGCATCTGGATGGAGACTAAGGTCCAGACCTCACCCTCCAAGAGCATTGGGGTGATTGTCACACTTTACCCAATATTTAGGTTAGATTCCTAACCCCCCTAGTACAGTGAGGTGAAGACAACGTCCTCCCTAACCTTTGGCCTACATGCTCAACCCTCTCAGAGCAATGAGCTAACCACCTGGCCTTCCCTAATCCACGGGTGACAGGCCCGCCACTTTCATTCCTATGGGGCATTGACCTCAACCTCCCTAATTCTTGAGGAATGTGCTCCACCCTCTCTGTACCTTGGTGTGGCAAACTCTCCCCAAACATTGGATGGGAACATCCACCCTCTTCAGCTGCTGGGGCAAACTTACACTCTAGGGTTTTTCTCTGGGCCAAGACAATGTCTTATTTCCAGATCTCAGCTTCCATGGTTTTCTTCTTGAAGTCATTTCCCGCTCTGAACAGACATGCAAACATGCAAACCGTCAATACCTTGCTGCTCACAGCTTTCATGGGAATCTATTTCACCTGGAGCTGCTTTTAGAGAAACGACAATTCTTTCTTCTTGAATGTACAAGGTGAAGAATGGTCATAAAAACATGATGCAGATTAATTTAAAGGCAGCTAATGGAGGATAATTGAACCCATTTAATCTGCAAAGACAATCTCTTGGGCCCAGCTAAATGGCCCTAGATCTTGGAGCTTGTATGGGGCCTGGTACATGTGTCCTCTGAAAGCCATTTAAGAGAAATTTTTCTTGGACCCTTTGATCAAGTTTATGGAATGAAATGAGAAATGTCTGGGCCTTTGAGGCTCTACTCACCAATAATATTTTCTTCCTTGTTCTGGAGAGGTCTGAAATGGATGCTCAGATGGAAATAGGAAAGGGTGTGTCAGAAATAGGTTAGAGGTGTTTTTCCTCAGCAATTACAAGTTTTCATCCAAGTGAAATGGGATTATCACACATTAAGCTAGGTGGGTATTCACTTATATCTGTGGGCTTACATGAAACACAATAACTACATTTGTAGGTTTTGCATCTCTGAAAGGAAAGGCCTTTGGAACAGTGTTTAGAGTATGCACTACCTTTTACAGATATATACTTCACTGGGTGTTTGGCAAGTTTTGTGTTTTTTTAAAAAAACAAATCAATTTTACTGATACATATCAATAAAGCATACAATTTATCCAAAGTGTACAATCAATGGTATTTGGAATAATCACATAATTGTGCATTCTTCACTTCAGTCATTATTAAAGTATTTTCATTATATCATTAATAACAATAATAAACAAAAAACAAATCAACAAACAAACAAGGAAATTTATCACCTCTCAATCTCTGTTTTCGCTTCTATACATAGCTGCTATTTCTGGCTATTCTTGCACAATTATTCATTTGTTTATTAAGCAATTTTATTGAGATATTGTAACATACCATATGCTCTATCCAGAGTGTATAATCAATGACTTCCTTTTAATTGTTAAAAAATTCTTTATTGCAAAATTGTAAAATAAATAGAAAAATAGAGCGAAATTAATTACAAATTTTAAAAGAGAGTGCAAGGGCAGGTTAGATTTAATATAATCAATTATAAAAATTAGATAGTATAGCAACAAACATTTATAAATGTAAATAATAAATTAACTATAATACAAATTAATTCTAATTCTAATGTTTATATTACTGCTCTAATTATTGGAAATAATCTCTAGGAATGAAATAAATTATTGGTTTAGTAATTTCATTTCCATTTAGGCCATAATTCTTTCTAGATAATCAAATTCCTATTTGGGAATTTTTCACATCTTATTGGAATGAATTACAGCAGAAAACAATTTGCCTACTCATAATTTTATGAGGCAGAAAAATTCAAAATCTTGTACAACAGTATTCATGCAAATTCATTATTGATCCAGATAGATTATTTTAATTAAAGCATATTAATAAGAAAGGGTTAAAGAAAAATGAAGTATCCAAAAATATATCTCTTCTCCAGTCCTCCTCAATTAAAAGCATGTATTTATTTTGTATGAAGAAAATAACAGAATAGTGATCACAGGAACAATTTGACAGTTGCACTGAGCAATTATTGGTCATATACTATACTGTTGCTATTTTACATTTATCTGGTCTACTCCAGCTCCTTTTTGGTTACTATTTGCATGGAATACCTTTCCCCAAACTTTCACTTTTAACCTGGCTGTGTCCTTATGTCTAATGTGCGTCCCTTGTAAAGACCATACAGATAACTGATTTTTTCATCCATTCTATTACTCTATGTCTTTTGATTGGGGAGTTCAATCCATTAACAGTCAGTGATTTTACTGTAAAGGCATTACTTACTTCACCCATTTTGCCCTTCGGCTCTCTGTTGTCTTATCATTCTATTGTCTGTCTTCTTATCCTTAGTTTACCCTTCCCAATAATCTTCATTTCTAAACCCTTCTCCAAATCTCTTGCCCTTGTTTATTCCTTTCAGCCTGCAGCACCCTCTTTAGTATCTCTGGAAAATCTTCTCTTTTGGTAACATTTTCTCTCAGGTTTTGTTTGTTTGTGAAGACTTTGAACTCACCTTCATTTTTGAAAGACAGTTTTGCCGGAAACCAAATTCTGGGCTGGCAGTTTTTCTCTTTCAGTACCTTAAATATATCATACCACTTTCTTCTCTCCTTCATGGTTTCTGAGGAGAGGTTGGCACTTAATTGTATCAAGTTTCACTTGAATGTGTTGCTTTGCTTTTCTCTTGCTGCTTTCAGAATCCTCTATTTATCTCTGATATTTGTTATTCTGAGTAGTAGGTGTCTCAGTGTAGGTTTATTCGGATTTATTCTGTTTGTAGTGTGTTTTCCTTCTTGGAAGTTGATATTTATGTCCTTCATGAGGGTTGGGAAGTTTTCAGTCATTATTTCCTCAAATATTCTTTCTGCCCCTTTTCCATTCTCTTCTTCTTCTGGGACACCAATAATGCGAATGTTTGTGCATTTCATGTTGTCATTCAATTCCGTGAGACTCTGTTACAATTTTTTCATTCTCTACTCTTTCGGTTCTCCTGTATTTTCCAGTTCAGATGTTTTGTCTTTGAATTGATTAATTCTGTCCTCAAGTAATTCAAATGTGCTCCTATGTGCCTCTAATGTATTTTTTTCAAAACACTATGTTGAATAGTTTTTTTAAAAGATTTATTTATTTATTCCCCTTCCACCTTGTTGTTTTGTGCTTGTTGTCTGTTCTCTGTGTGTTCTTCTGTGTCTGCTTGTCTTCTCTTTTTAGGCAGCACTGGGAACCATTCCTGGGGCCTTCCGGAGGGGAGAGAGACTGCTCAGTCTCCTGCGCCCCATCAACTCCCTGCTCTGCTGCATCTCTTATTGTCTCTCTTCTGTGTCTCTTTTTGTTGTATCATCTTGCCGTGCCAGCTCTCTGCACAAGTCAGCACTCCATGCAGGCCAGCAGTCCACACTCTCCACTCAAGCCAGCTTGCCACTTGGGCCAGGTAGCTTTTCACCAGGAAGCCCCAGGAATAGTACCCTGGACCTCCTATATGGTAGATAGGAGCCCAATCACTTGAGCCACACCATCTTCCCACTCTACTGTATTTTTAATCTCATCCATCATGTCTTTTATTCCCCCAAGTTCTGTTACTTTCTTTGCAGGCTTTCAAATTGTTCTTTATGCTCTCTCCATGTCTTCTTTTGTGTGTGTGTGTGTGTGTGTGTGTATGTGTGTCTTCTTACTATCCTTTATTTCTTTAGTCCTCTTCAGGATATTTGGTTTGTTCTTTTGGCTGGGCCATCTCTTCCTGTATCCTAATATGGCTTGAATTTTTTTGCTGATGTCTAGGCATCTGAATATGTTCGTGTATTTACTCTTATGGTAATTTCTCTCTCTTGACTATTGTCAGTTTTTTTGTTTTTGTTTTTGCTTTATTATTTTTTTTTTTTTTTTTGCACAGGTCTTCGATATTTTGTTTAACTTATTCACAATCTTAAAAATTGCCCGGCTTAAGTTTTCAAAATCAGGCCAGGGACTCACTAGAGGGGTGCAGATTTTCTCCCAGGGGTTGGATATACAACAGTGTTTGTCCATGCAATTTCCAGACAGGTCAGCAGATGGCCCTAGTCAATGCACCTGTCCATGGAGGTATTTCAGTCTTGGCTTTCCTGTGTCCTCTGTTGAATCTCCAGATTGGAGATTCAAAATGGGCTCTGCTGGTCAAATTTACTGAAGAAAATCATCCTGACCTCCCCTCCCATTTCCTTTGAAACAACTGACAGGGAAGAAGATGTCTGTTTTCCTCTCAGTAGGCTGGAGTGAACCAAGTGTTTTACCCCATCTTAATATTTTGGAGGTGGGGGAGGTGAGTCCGTTTGGCCACCACAGGGGCTTGGTAACTCATGTTTGTCTTTTCAACTTCTTCCCCTCTCCGTCCATCACCCTCCTGGGAGTTGTGTTGCACTATCCTGGTCTGCTGAACCCCAAAGTATGTCCCTCAGAGAGCTTTTGGCTCTTTTTTCATTGTTTTTGTGAGAGCATTCAGCTCTGCCTGTTAGTCTGTTGCCATCTTCCCACAATCCTCTGGGGCATTTTAGTGAGGTAATATAGGTGAAATACTTACATTTAGTAAGGCACAAAGTTAATTATCTCAATTGGAAATATCAGTTGTATTCAGCAACGTGTCAGTGTGGTCTTGAGTACTGACACTTCTGTGAACAGGTACAGACTTGTTCATTTTCTTAGTGACAAGATGAGAGAATCTGAACCAGTGGTCAGGGTGCAGAATATTCTGGACAAGAAATAATCAAGAACAGGGTTGCTGATTGCCTCGAAGTTTAGACAGAGACTGTGGAAGCTAACAATGATGGCCAACAAAGGCACTCAGGACTGTGGTTCAAGGCTTGCATCTGAAGAAGAAGAATCAGCAGGCAGAGAACAATGATCTGTGGTTGAAGCATAAGTCTGGACTGAGGATTTTCCTCCAGGTGCCTGTCATGCCTGGAGTGGCCGCCTTTTAGAACAGAGGCAGGCCTTGTGTTCTAGGCCTTGAGAAAACAACAGAGGGACTCAGACTTGATTTACCAGCCATGGCCACGTACATTCACTGGAAGGTTTCATGCCTTAAGATGGATCCACTTGCAATCATTTAACAAGTCTTCAAGGTGACACACGAAAGACTGCAACAAGTATGTGAGGTAGTCCCTGCTGAGGTATGATCTGAGCAAGTCACCCTGTGTTTAGCACAGACTTGGAAGGTGGAGAGAGTCAGTGCTTGGGCCTCAATGAGGAAGACTGTTCCATAGTAGGCCTTTTGAGAGAGGTCCTGGGGAATCTCTCTTTTCAGTAATTTGAACTTTAGAGGCTATTTTTGCATGGAAAATTTCTCATTTTAGAGTAAAACATTGCAGTTTTATTCCCTGTGCATTGAAAATGAATGTATTCTTCCTATTACTTATTAGAATATTTTCTTGATAAGCTAATACCCTGAGGCCAATTCTGATGCTGCCTGTATTTATGAATAAAGTTTTAATGGACCACAACATTGATTCTTTATTTATATTGCTTCGGGCTGCTTTCATTCTACTCCTGCTGATTTGAGTAATTGTAACTGAGATTTTCGGGTATGGAAAGCCCAACCTATTTATTCTCTGACTTTTAACAGAAAAGTTTGCTGAGCCCTGCATTAGATTGTTACTTTTCAATAGGCACAAAATGACCTCAGTCACTTTGTGCCATTAGGCCTAAGTCTGGGTTGGGCACATCGTAGAAATTGGCCATGCATTTTTTAAAGAATAAATGATTGGAAGTTTTGGAGTTGTCTTAAAAAAAATAGGATAAACCAAGGCCTGTCAAAATAGTACATGTACTGAGTATGCGGCTGAGATTCAATTAGTGCCATTCCTACTCAATCATATGATACCTGAAGAAAAACCTACCTAAATATTCCTCATACTTTTAGACCACAGATTCTGATTGTTTTTCTGAGTTGAGAAAATTTTAAGGACCTTTTGGGTGATGATAATAAGTGAGGGTGGGGTCTGTACTTGCCTTTGCTGGGCAGGGGCCATACATGCTTCAGGTATTGTAATGCGTAGGAAATTCCTGCAAAAGCCTTATCCTTCCACATCCCATTCAGCTTCTGCAGGTTCTCCTGTATGTTCATGCAGATGAGAAATCAGTCCACAGAACTGCTTGGTCACAAGATAACTCCTTTTTTTTTAGCCTGCTTTTAGTAGTGAGACATGCTTTGTTGTCTATCCAAATGCATGGACTTTATACACAGAAGCACCAGGGTTTGAATCAGAGCCCTGCTACTCACCAAGCACATGAATTCAGTCATGGAGCTGGCCTCTTATGCTCTACAGGGAAACCTGAAAAGTCCCTAGCGATGCCCAGGAGCAATAAACCTTTGATGCACATAATAAGGTCCTGGGCTGCTCTAACAAATTACCACAAGCTAGTTGGCTGAAAACAACAGGCTGTTTTCTCTCACAATTCTGGAGGGTAGGAGTTCAAAATCTTGGAGCTGCTGCTCTACTTTGTCATTTTGTGAGGTTAGAAGTCAAAGCATGATTATCTGTCACTAGACCGTCATCCTAGGAAGTGGGAGGAGGAAGGTAGTTGGGGCTGATGTCAAAACAAAACATCTGTGTTTTGAGGAGTGGATGTGGCTCAAGCAGTTGAGCGCCTGCTTCCCACATGTGAGGTCCTGGGTTTGGTTCTGATGCCTCCTGAAAACAAAATAATAAAAACACCCAGCAAAGAAATGAAAAAAACATCTCAGGAGAACTGATGTGGCTCAGTGGTTGAGCACCGGCTTCCCTCTCATAAAATCTTATTATTAGGCAAAAAGCAAACACCGGCTTTTGTCTAGATTCCTCATCTCTCATCTCCTCTGATCTGATTGTGTGCCTTCATCTCTGGGTCGATGGAGTCTAGGCTTTGGTACTGATCCTACTCTTGGCTAACTGAGCCGCTCCATCTATTAGACATCCTTCAAATTTCTTTGCCACTTTTTGTTTTGTGCCTCCTATCATGAATCCCCAACTCTGGTTGTGATCCCTGCAGCTGGATTCTCTGAGGTTGATGGCTCCTTGTTCAGAGTTGCTTCTTCATTTCACTCCAAGTAAAAGTGAAAACCCCTACAAAGTCCATATGCCCTGACATGTTCTGCCGTTCCACACCCTTACCTATCAGAACTAATCCCCTTCTATTTTCACATGTACTCCTCCACTCTAGTACCTGGACGTCACCAGGCCCCTCTTCACTTTAGGACCTCTATGGCCCTACCCCATATGTGCATGGATAACTTACTATACTCTGTACATCTTTGCATAAAATTGTTCTCAAGGAGAAATATTTCTACTACTTTATTTAAAAACGCTATCTTGTGGAATAAGTAACACATCATGGATTTCTAATATAAAATTCACTTTAATTTTCTTCTCAGTTTCTATCATCACTGAAATACTTTCTTTCCATACACTTGCCCTTTCTGATGTCCTCAGAGCCTGAATGTACGGTTAAACTGTCTGAAGCAATAAGGGTCGGTTATGGCTTCATGAGTGCTTATCAGAAATCCAGTGATGAAAACAGAACCCAGTTTCTCTATATTTTTCTATTACCCTCCCTTCTGTCTTGATTTCAGTGTCAGGCAGTTGTCTCTTCCTTATTTATAAGATGATTACAGCAATTACAAGGCAGGGATTACTACCCTACACCTTATCTTCTTTCAGAATTAGGTCTAGCAGAAAATAGCTCGTGTCTGCATCCTCTAACATTCCTAAACAATGGGTCAGGAATCTATCTCAGAAGCCACCTCTGTGGTTGAGGAATGGGATGCATGCCTTGATTAGCTCATGACTGCACCTGTTTCAACCAGTCCATCCAAACAAAAGATTGGGACAAGATAGAGGGTTGGTTTTGCAAAGGAAACAGGGATACAGTTACCAAAAGAGGGAGTGAAGGCTCACCCATCACAAAACAACCAACATTCCCAACCCGGCTCTCTCTACTTGGTGCATCCTGCAGCTGGTCACCACTCTGTCTGCAGTGCTTTATCCACCTCCGCGCCTGCTGTCCTTCACCACGGATCCAGGACCCCTGGACTGACTGTCCTAGGGGAGGGGCTTCATCTTGGTAATTATGTGTTCCTTTTCCCATTTCCTAGCAAGCATCGAGTAGTCTTGGACAGATATGTGATCTCACCTTTGGAGGATGCTCTCTGGGTTCAAGAAGCAGAATTTCCCATGAGCTTGTCTAACACAACTCTTGGTGGTGTTGACCCTAAATGCTCTGAGGGTCTGATCTCTCAAGGTCCTTTTTCAGTCACCTCTGACTCTTCTTTGGCTTCGCCATCGCATGTACTGAAAACGGCCTCCTTCGCGGGGCGGGAGGTGACACACGCAGCGATTCTGCCAGGACAATAAAATCAAATCCCAGAAATTCGCCGCACAGCCCTGGAAGGGAGCAGAAGGGCAGCAGGGGCGACCAGGACCCAGGCAGCGCCCGCATCTGTGCTTCATCTATCTTCATCCCTACTCTCTTTCACCTCTGGTAGCAGGACCAGTGGACTGAATGTTCCTAAGGGGAAATTGCTATATCTTGGTAATTATGTGTTTCACTCCTAGCTCCTTGCTAGCAGAGAGTGGGCTTCCATAATTGTGTGTGATCACATGGTGTTTTTAGACACTCCAATATGATAGCTTCTGGACTCAACCTTTCTAAAGCAGCCGAGATCCATTTATCAGAGACCTTCTAGGTCTCATTCCTAATGCTCCCATTTCATTTCTCTGGTCTATATTATAAATATGACATTGTAGTATAATATTTTTATGTTGTAGTTTTCTCAGAAGATAAATTGTTTTAGATTTAATTTTTTGGTTGACATTTGTTTTCTTCTCATACAGTTATGGATATTGATGTTGATCACAGATAGAGCTTGTAAAATGTTCCTGTGTCTCATCTAACTCATTCTCAGAAATTCTTTATTATATCTGCCATGACCTTCATATTCCAAATTTCCTGCCTCTCTTCTTCTATCTGTGACAGAGATGGAGGCCAGCAACTTCACATATATGCTCTGGCAGTATCAGCTAGCTGCCCATAGATTCGTGTCCCAATAGCTTATTGTCATTGATGAGAACTGGCAGGATGAGTTAAAGACTACACTTCCTGGCCTCACCCTAATAGCCTGAAAGTGATGGCGCATGTGATTCAGTTCTTGCCCGTGCAGTAAGAGTGGAAGTGGTATGTGTCACATGAGGGCCAAGGCAGTTAAGAAGTGGCCGTATGCTTTTCCATCTTCTCTTCCTGTTTACCGGATGCATGCAGCAGACCAAGGAATGGCAAAACCACAAGATGGAAGGCATCTGTGATGCTGAATAACAACATGGAAGAAGGCTGCCTGCAAAGGAGCAGATATTGACTTTTATGAGAGCAAAATATCAACACTTTTTTGTTAAGTACTAAAATTTTGGAATTTTTTAGAAGTTACCCAGAAATGCCATTATGATATAAAAAGTCTTTGCAAACAACTCATCTACTTATTTATTCCACAAATAATAAGGAACACTGATGTGTGCCACATCACTAGGAAGTAGACATAAGGATATAAGAGGGTCCATCCTCCCCCTCAAGAAGCTTATCATTCTCCTGGGACAAACAGAAAATTTAGCCGATACTTCTAACAAATTGTTCTAAATGGTGAGCTCCAAGAGGTCACAGAAGAGGAGTACCTAATCCAAACCTTAATGTTTAGGCAAAATATCTTATAGAATTTATTGTTTATCTCTGTATTGGTTATTTCTCTGAAGTGGAGTGAAGTTAGGAGAAAGTATAGAGTCCCAGGAAAAGAGAGCAGCATGTGCACAAGCACTCGGCGAAGAAAAGGATGTGGAGCAGTTAGAGAACCACAGGTAGTCCAGTGTAGGTGCAGCATGTTCTGCAAAGGAGCCTGTGTTAAGACATGTGGTTAGAGAAGAATGCCACCCCCAGAGGAACACTTAAGGATGTTAAGATGAGCAGTGACAAAAACAGGTTGTAGCTGTGAAGTATCCCTATGGTAGTGACATAGCAGATGATTTGGAGTGAGGAGCCTAAGGAGAGGAGATAAGAGGACTATTTTTGAATCCAGAAGAGAAATAATAGTTTGAATTATGTGTGCATACTTATATTTCAGTGTAGTTGTTTTTTAAAAATTTTTATTTATTTATTTATTTTTAACCCAGCCCCTCATCGTTTGTGCTCGCTGTCTGCTCTCTTGTGTGTGTTCCTTGTGTGCTCGTCTTTTTTTTAGAGGCACTGGGAACTGAACTCAGGACCTCCCATGTGGGAGGGAGGTGCCCAATGCCTTGAGCCACATCTGCTCTCTCAGTGTAGTTTTAATTTACCTTTCCCTGAATGTAATGAGGGTATGCACTTGTAATATTTTTACTAGTCATTTGGATATCTTTTTTGGTGAAATACTTGTTCAAGTCCCTCACCCATTTTTTTCCTTTAGTTTATATATTTTTTCTTATAATTCAAAATTTCTTTATATACTTTGGATACCAGTACTTTGTTAGTTATATGTTTTGCAAATATTTTCTGCCAATCTTTGGCTTGTGTTTTTCTATCTTTATAGTGTGAATTACTGAATATAAGTTCTTCATTTTAGTGTAGTTGACATTGTCAATCTTCTCCTTCATAAGTAAATCTCCTTTTTAAAGGAATGCTTTACTACTAGGGGCCATCAAACCTTTTTTCTTATAGTACTATTCAAAATATTTAAAGTTTTGGTACTAAAGGAAGATGGCAATAGATTAACAGGCAGAGCTGAACGCTCACACAAAAACAATGGAGAAAGAACCCAAAGCTTTCTGGATCTGCTTTAGGACTCAGCAGACCAGAACAGTGTTACACAACTCCCAGGAGGATAAGGGACAGAGAGAAGAAGAAACTGAAATGACAAAGGCGAGTTACTAAGCCCCTGGCGCTGCCGGGAAGGGCTCCCTTCCCCCACCCCCAATGTATTCACCTAGGGTAAAACACCTGGCTCACTGCAGCCGACTTTGAGGAGAACATTGAAGAAATAATGACCAAAAACTTCCCAACCCTTATGAAGGACATAAATATCAATATCCAAGAAAGACAGCGCACTCCAAAGAGAATAAATCCGAATAGACCTACCCGAGACACCTACTATTCAGAATGACAAATATCAGAGATAGATGATTCTGAAAGCAGCAAGAGAAGAGCAAAAGCATCACATACAAGAGAAACAAGATATGATTAAGTGCCGACATCTTATCAGAAATCATGGAGGAGAGAAGAAAGTGATATGATGTATTTCAGGTACTGAAAGGGAAAAACTGCCATCCCAGAATTCTGTTTCCAGCAAAGCTGTCCTTCAAACATGAGGGTGAGTTCAAACTCTTCACAGACAAACAAAAACTGATAGAATATGTTACCAAAGAGAAGATTTTCAAGAAGTACTAAAGGGGGTGCTGCAGGCTGAAAGGAAGAAACAAGGGCAAGAGATTTGGATATGAGTTTAGAGATGAAGATTACTAGAAAAAGGGTAAACTAAAGGATAAGAAGACAGACAACAGAACGATATGACAACAGACAGCCAAGGGACAAATGGGTGAAGTAAGTAATGCCTTTACAGTAAAAACACCGACTATTAATGGATAGAACTCTACGATCAAAAGACATTGACTAATAGAATGGATAAAAAAAATATGAGTTGTCTATATGTTGTCTACAAGGGACCAATCTAAGATGTAAGGACACAGCCAGGTTAAAAGTGAAAGTTTGGAAAAAGTTATCCCATGCAAATAGTAACCAAAAAGGAGCTGGAGAAGACCAGATAAATGTAAAATTACCTTATAGTTTATGAACAATAATTACTCAGTGCAAGTGGCAAATTGATCCTGTGAACAGTATTCTGTAATATTTTTCATACAAAATAAACACTTGCTTTTAATTGAAGAGGATTGGATAAGAGATACATTTCTGGGTACTTCATTTGTCTTTAGCCCTTTCTTATCCATGCTCTTTAATTAAAATAATCTATCTGGATCAATAATGTAATTTTGTATGAGTACTGTTGAAGAAGATTTTGAGTTTTTCTGCCCCACAAAATTATGAGTTGGCAAATTGTTATCTGCTGTAATTCCTTACAATAAGATGTGAAGAATTCCCAAATAGGAATTTGATTATCTAGAAAGAATTGAGGCCTAAATGGAAATTCAATAACTAAGCCAATATTTTATTTCATTCTTAGAGATTATTGTGTCCCATCGTTAGAGCTGTAATATAAAGTTTAGAATTGTGATATAATTAATTTCTATCATATTTGAATTATTGTTTACATTTATAAATGATTGTTGCTATGCTAATTTTTATAATTGATTTTATTAAATCTAAACTGGCCTTGTACTCTCTTTTAAAATTTGTAATTCCTTTCAATCTATTTTTCTATTTATTTTACAAGTTTATAGAAAGGACTTTACCAGCTAAAAAAAAAAGCCATTGATTATATACTTTGGATAGATCGTACAGTATGTGAATATATTTCAATAAAACTGCTTAATACACGAATAAATAAATGTGCAAGATTAGCCAGAAATATCAGCTATTCTTTGATTTGCCAAGCTTCAGTAGCAAGCTTGCAGTAAATCAGGTACAAAACTCCAGGTTTCTGCATATTTGTAGTGATGCCATAGGCATTCTGTGCAAACATACTAGGTTTAAAATGGTAATCCTGAAATTGATTCTACTAAGCAATTAGTTGCCAATCATCGACAGACCTGGCAGCTTTCCCCATCACCCTCACCCCAAGATCTGGGATGTAAATATCCGCAGTGTCATTTACAGAAGATTAGATGAAGGAGGGAGGCAAATGAGGCTTCACTTTTAATAGGAATACACATACCAGAGAGGGACATATCTATCTTTGTGGATGTCATCATCTCTGCAGAAAATCCTTCCCTGGGACTCCCAGGTATTCATAAAAGAAACCAGTTAACTATAGAGACAGAAAATCTTTCTCAGAAACCCTGGGCACCAGGAGTTGGGAAGATTCCTCATGATGGGCCTTATGCCTGAAAGATTGGGAATCTTTATTCCAAGGCAGAGAAATATGTGGGGAAACATAAACTTTACTCCATTTGAATGGAAATGCTCACATTTAAAAAAACAACAACAACAAAACGAAACAGTTTTTAAAAGCATGGCTGCATCTTTAAGGAAATGAAAATATTTTTTAGGATACAAGGCATATGGATCAATTTCCCTCAGAGATACAAAGGGGCTGATAAGTGGAAACATGTTAGAGTTGTAAGGTTTTAGCTCAACTGGTCTGCTTAGGTAATGAGTAAGAGTCGCTATGGTGTTTGGAAATTACCTTGTATGATAAGCACATAAGGGGGCAGATGGGTGGTGGGCACCTCCTTTATTGACAGCTCACTTCTCTCCTCTCCTCTCCTCATCTCCCACCCAGAGAAAACAGGGATATGAGGTGGAAAAGGATTAACCCAGTAGTGCTATTGCAGGGTCACATGGCAAGACTATATTCAACTTCTTTAGGAACTGCCAAACAGTCCTCCACGGTGGGTGTGTCATTCGGCATTCCCACCAAAAGTGAATAAGTGTTCCTATATCTCCTCAACCTCTCCAACGCTTGTAGTTCCCTGTCTTTTTAATAGTGGCCATTCCGATAGGTGTGAAATGATATCTCATTGTAGTTTTGATTTGCATTTCTCTAATCATGAGTGATGTTGAACATTTCTTCATGTGTGTTTTTTGTGGTTTTTTTTTTTGCCATTTGTATTACTTTTGTGGACAAATGTTTACTCAAGACTTTTGAGGAATTTTTCTTCTATTCCTATCTTTTGAAATGTTCTTAACAAAAAAGGGTGCTGAATTTTGTTGAATGCCTTTTCTGCATCGATTGAGATGATCAGGTAGTTTTTTCCTTCAATTTGCTAATGTGGTATATTATGTTGATTTTTTTTATATTGACCCAGGCTTGCATACCAGGAATAAATCCCAGTTGATCGTATTGTATAAGTCTTTTGATATGCCTTTGGATTCGATTTGCAAGATTTCTCTTGAGAAGTTTTGGATCTATGTTCATTAGAGAGATTGGTCTGTAATTTTCTCTACTTGTAGTGTTTTTATTTGGCCTTGGTATTAAGGTGATGTTGCCTTCATAAAATGTGTTGAGTAATTTTCCCTCCTCTTCAATTTTTTGGAAGAGTTTAAACAGGACTGGTGTTAATTCTTTTCTAAGTGCTTGGTAGAATTCACCTGTGAATCCATCTGGTCCTGGACTTTTCTTTGCTGGGAGATTTTTGATGATGAATGCAATTTCATTAAATGTAATTGGTTTGTTAAGTTCTTGTACTTCTTGTCAAAGGTTTACACTCTGGTGTACATTTTAGAGCGTACACACTTTTTTTTTTTTTTTTGGCAAAAAATTAAATTTATTGTTGGTTGTTTTACAGAAATGGGAATGTGTGCAGGCTTGACTTGTTTAAGGGGATTAATTTTTTTGTGTGTGACAAACTGGTAACATTTGGGACTGTTGCACATTGCACTGGTGTTTCTTTTTTTTAACTTTATTTTGTACATTTAATAATTGAAAACATAAACAATTAAAAACTAAAAAGTAAACACAGATAAATAAATATTTACATTTCTCAATTAAATGTACTGGATACATGTAATTTTTTTTTTTTAATCAAACAATATGTTACACAATATATTTTGTTCATAGTAATGCGTTCATACAGTATTTGTCCTTTTGTGTCTGGCTTGCTTCACTCAACATAATGTCCTCCAGTTTCATCCATGTTGCCATATGCTTTATGACTTCATTTCTTCTTACAGCTGCATAATATTCCATTGTGTGAATAGACCACAGTTTGTTTATCCATTCTTCTGTTGATGGACACCTGGGAAGTTTCCAACTATTGGCAATCATGAATAATGATGCTAAGAACATCGGTGTGCAGATGTCTGTTCGTATCACTGCTCTGAGTTCTTCAGGGAATATACCCAGTAGTGGTATTGCATGGTCACGTGGCAAGTCTATATTCAACTTCCTTAGGAACTACCAAACTGTCCTCCACAGTGGGTGTACCATTCTGCATTCCCACCAACAGTGAAGAAGTGTTCCTATCTCTCCACATCTCTCCAACACTTATAGTTCTCTGTCTTTTTCATAGTGGCCATTCTGATAGGTGTGAAATGATATCTCATTGTAGTTTTGATTTCCATTTCCCTAATCATGAGTGATGTTGAGCATTTCTTCATGTGTTTTTTTACCATTTGTATTTCTTCTTCGGAGAAATGTCTATTCAAGTCTTTGGCCCATTTTTTAATTGGGTCATTTGTCTTTTTATTGTTGAGTTATAACATCTCTTTATATATACTGGATATTAAACCCTTATCAGATATGTGATTTCCAAATATTTTTTCCCATTGAGTTGGCTGCCTTTTCACCCTTCTGACAAAGTCCTGTGAGGTGCAAAAGTGTTTAATTTTGAGGAGGTCCCATTTATCTACTTTTTCTTTTGTTGCACATGCTTTGGGTGTAAGATTTAAGAAACCACCACCTACTACAAGGTCTTGAGGATGTTTCCCTACATTTTCTTCTAGTAAATTTTTGGTCCTGGCTTTTATATTTAGATCTTTGATCCATTTTGAGTTGATTCTTGATTAGAGAGTGAGATAGGGATCCTCTTTCAGTCTTTTGGTTATAGATATCCAGTTCTCCCAGCACCATTTGTTGAAGAGACCATTTTGTCCTGTTAACATTAACGTGGTAGGTTTGTGAAAAAACAGTTGACTGCATAGGTGAGGATTTATTTCTGGATTCTCAATTCTATTCCACTGATCGATGTGTCTATCTTTATGCCAGTAACATGCTGTTTTGACCACTGTAGCTTTGTAATATGTTTCAAGGTCAGGCAGTGAAATTCCTCCCACGTTGCTCTTCTTTTTCAGAATACTTTTGGGTATTCGGGTGCACTTACCCTTCCAGATGAATTTGGTAATTGCCTTCTCTAATTCTGTAAAGTAAGCTGTTGGGATTTTGATTGGTATTGCATTGAATCTATAAATCAATTTGGGCAAGATTGACAACTTCAAGATATTTATTCTTCCAATCCATGACCACGGAATGTCTTTCCATTTGTTTAGGTCTTTCTAAATTTCGTTTAGCATTGTTTTGTAGTTTTCTGCATATAGGTCCTGTACTTCCTTGGTTAAATTAACTCCTAGGTATTTGAGTCTTTTTTTTTGATATTGAAAATGGAATTTTCCTCCTGATTTCCTCCTCAGATTGTTCAGTACTAGTGTACAAAAACATTACTGATTTTTGCGTGTTGATCTTATATTCTGCCACTTTGCTGAACTCATTTATTAGTTCAAGTAGCTTTGTTGTGGATACTTCAGGATTTTCTAAATACAGGATCATGTCATCCGCAAACAGTGAGAGTTTTACTTCCTCTTTTCCTATTTGGACGCCTTTAATTTTTTTGTCTTGTCTAATTGCCCTAGCTAGAACTTCTAGTACAATGTTGAATAACAATGGTGACAGTGGGCATCCTTGTCTTGTTCCTGATTTTAGGGGGAAAGCTTTCAACCTTTCCCCATTGAGTATGATGTTGGCTGTGGGTTTTTCATATATGCCTTTTATCATATTGAGGAATTTTCCTTTTATTCCTATCTTTTGAAGTATTTTTATCACAAAAGGATGTTGGATTTTGTCGAATGCCTTTTCTGCATTGATTGAGATGATCATGTGTTTTTTTTCCTTCTATTTGTTAATGTGGTGTATTACATTGATTGATTTTCTTATGTTGAACCAGGCTTGCATACCAGAAATAAATCCCACTTGGTCGTGATATATAAGTCTTTTGATGTGCTGTTGGATTCGATTTGCAAGTATTTTGTTGAGAATTTTTGCATCTATGTTCATTGGAGAGATTGGTCTGTAATTTTCTTTTCTTGTGGAATCTTTATCTGGCTTTGGTATTAGTGTGATGTTGGCTTCATAAAATGTGTTGGGTAATTTTCCCTTCTCTTCAATTTTTTGGAAGAGTTTAAACAGGATTGGTGTTAATTCTTTTTGAAATGCTTGGCAGAATTCACCTGTGAAGCCAACTGGTCCTGAACTTTTCTTTGCTGGGAGATTTTTGATGATGGATTCAATCTCCTTAATTGTGATTGGTTTGTTAAGTTCTTGTATTTCTTGTTGTGTCAGTGTAGGTTGGTTAAGACTTTCTAAAATTTGTCCATTTCATCCAGGTTGTCTTGTTTGTTGGCATATAGTTTCTCATAATATCCTCTTATGATTCTTTTTATTTCTGGGAGGTCATTTGTAATTTCCCCCCTTTCATTTCTGATTGTATTTATTTGCATCTTCGCTCTTTTTTTCTTTCTTAGTCTAGCGAGGGGTTTGTCAATTTTATTGATCTTCTCAAAGAACCAGGTTTTGGTTATGTTGATTTTCTCTATTGCTTTTCTGTTTTCATTTTCATTTATTTCTGCTCTAATCTTTATTATTTCTTTTCTTCTTTTTGCTTTGGGATTGGTTTGCTGTTCTTTTTCGAGTTTCTCAAGTTGTTCAGTTAAATCTTTGAGTTTAGCACTTTCTTGTTCTTAATATAGGCATTTGGGGCTATAAATTTCCCTCTCAAGACTGCCTTTTCTGTATCCCGTAAGTTTTGATATGTTGTGTTCTCATTTTCATTTGTCTCAATATATTTACTGATTTCACTTGCAATTTCTTCTTTGACACACTGAATATTTAGGAGTGTGTTGTTCAGTCTCCACACATTTGCAAATTTACTTTTTTCCTGTCTGTTATTGAATTCTAGTTTCATTCCATTTTGATCTGAGAAGGTGCTTTGTATAATTTCAGTCTTTTTATATTTATTGAGAGCTGTATTGTGACCTAACATGTGGTCTATCCTGGAGAAAGATCCTTGGGCACTTGAGAAGAATGTATAACCCGCTGAGTTTGGATGCAGTGTTCTGTATGTCTGTTAGGTCTAACTTGTTTATCATATTGTTCAAGTTCTCTGTTGCCTTGTTGATCTTCTGTCTAGTTATTCTATCTAATGATGTGAGAGGGGTGTTGAAGTCCCCGACGATTATTGTAGAAATGTCTATTTCTCCCTTCAGTTTTGCCAGAGTTTGTCTCATATATTTTGGGGCACCCTGGTTAGGTGCGTAGATATTTATGACTGTTATATCTTCCTGGAGGATCGTCCCTTTTATTAATATATAATGACCTTCCGCATCTCATCACTTTTTTGCATTTGAAGTCTGTTTTGTCTCATATTAGTATAGCTACCTCTGCTCTTTTCTGTTTACTATTCGCATGGAGTATCTTTTTCTAATCTTTTACTTTCAGCCGGCTTGTATCCGTGGGTCTGAGGTGAGTTTCTTGTAAGCAGCATATGGATGGCTCATGTTTTTTTATCCATTCTGTCAGCCTGTATCTTTTGACTGGGGAATTTAATCCATTCACATTCAATGATATTACTGAAAATGCACTGTTTATTTCCTCCATTTTATTCTTTGGTTTTCATATATCATCTTATTTTTGTCTTTCTTTTTACTCTTTTGGTTATCCTTTCTGCTTTTCTTTCTTCTATACTCTCCTCCAAGCCTCTCTCTCCTGTCTTTTTCTTTCAGGTTCTAAGACTTCCTTTAATAATTCCTGCAAAGGTGGATTCTTTTTTGCAAACTCTCTTAGTTTCTGTTTGTTTGTGAATACTTTATATTCACCTTAATATTTGAAGGACAGTTTTGCTGGATAAAGAATTCTCGGCTGGCAGTTTTTCTCTTTCAGTTTCCTAATTGTATCATACCACTGTCTTCTTGCCTCCATGATTTCTGAAGAGAAATCTGCACTAAGTCTTACTGGACAACCTCTGTACATGATCGTTTGCTTCTCTCTTGTTGCTCTGAGAATTTTCTCTTTATCTTTTACATTTGACATTCTGAATAATATGTGTCTTGGCCTAGGTCTATTTGGATTTATTCTTATTGGGGTACGGTGTGCTTCTTGGACATGTAAGTTCATTTCTTTCGTGAGAGTTGGGAAATTTTCAGCTATTATTCCCTCAAATGCTCTTTCTGCCCCCTTTCCTTTATCTTCTCCTTCTGGAACTCCCATGACACGTATGTTCTTGCATTTTGTGTTGTCATTCAACTCTCTGAGCCCCTGCTCAATTTTTTCCATTCTTTTCTCTCTCTGTTCTTTTCTCTCTTCAATTTTAGCTGCTCTGTCTTCAGTATCACTTATTCTTTCTTCTATCATTTCGAGTCTGCTGTTGTATGCTTCAAATGTAGTTTTGACTTCACCTATTGTGTCTTTCATTCCCATGAACTCCGTTACTTTTCTGTTCAGGATTTCGAATTCTTCTTTGCGTTCGCTCAATGACTTCTTGATGTCATTGATCTCTTTAACTATATTCTCTTTCATCTCATTAATTTGATTTTGGAAATTTGTGCTCATCTCACTGATTAGTTCTCTCAAATTCTGCACGTCTTCTGGGACTTTGCTGTATTCCTTTTCTTGAGCCATGTCTTCTATTTTCTTAGTATGGCTTGTAATTTTTTGCTGGTGCTTAGGCATCTGGTTAGTTTGCATTTTACTTAGATGCTCTATTTCTTTCTCTTATGGGGTTTTAATGGCAGGAGGCTGTGAGTTACCACAGCTCTTTGATTTTTGGCTCAACCTTGATTGTTAGGATTGTCCTGCTGGTTGCTCAAAACTGGACACTGGAGCCAGTAATTGGTTGTAGAGTCATTTCCTAGGGCCTTGGGCAGGGAGGCTATAGAGGCCAGGAAAAGCCTCTCCTACTTATTAATTTTCTTATGTGCATTTCCTTGGTCTGCCAGGAGATGGCGCTTGTTGGCAGCTCTCAATTCAATGCCTGGTCGGAGCCTATTTGTTGTGACAGAGGCCAGATCAATGTGATAGAGCTTCCTGTCTGGGGGCTAAGAGCCCTGTGATTCAAACTTTCTGAGACAGTTCTCCAGAATTCTCTCGTAGCGCCCCCCTTTTCCCAGGTAGGAAATATTTCCACTCCCTTCTGAATCCTCAACAATCAGTCCCTTTTCTGTTTCTTTTTCTTTTAAAACCGCTCTCAGGAGCTCCTTGGTCCGCGCACTGACTGAAAGAAAAGTTTCGTTTTCAGAGCCCCACGTTGGGCGCCATATGTTGCCAGTCAGGAACTGGGTCTGTGAAAACGGTGCCGCGGATGAGAAAGAACGTACACACTTTTATAAATTTTGAAGATTGTTCCATCTCCTGTGTCCATCACTGTAAGGTAATATGGAACATTTTTGCTGACCACTAAATACCCCCTGTTCGATCTATTCTACTCCTCCCTGCCCATCCCCCTGGGGCCCATGGCGACCTCCTGGCTTGACTAGTTGGATGACTAGATTCATAGTTACATTCAACAAGAGTGACGTCTTGACACACTGGTTTGCCCTCCGCTATTAGGAACTGCCTTACTCTTGAGAGACTCCCACGTCGATTTCTGAACAAATCAGTACTCCTGAGAATGGGAGTCTAACTCCTTCCGCTCATTATAGTTCCAAGTCTTTTGAATTCCATTGAAGATGCTTCTAATCTGGCTTAAATTTTCTTTTTTTCTGTGTCATCACCCACCTCCTCCCAGCCACATGGAGAAATGTGTGTTTCCAAACACACAGTGGTCTGCCATATGTCTCTACTTCTCCTTATGTCCTTTATTCTATCTGAATTGCCCATCCCCCTTCTCAAATGAAAAAAAAAAACCTCTTACTTACCTTTAAAAGTCCTCCCCAGTATAATCTTTTCACTGAAACCTTCCCTGATTCCCCGCATTCCACCCCTTTCCTCTGGCTCCCAAATAAATCTGTCCTCACCTCTACTATAGCACTTAGTGTCTGGTTTGTATTACAATTGTATGGGTTGCTCCTGGTGAGCATAATTCTCAGCTGTTAGAGCATCTTCCACAAAGTCCTCAATTTAATCACATTGTGTGTCTCAAGAAAAAGCCATGCCATGGCTGCAACTGCAGTGAAGACTGTAGATTCCCGGTTCTCATCTCCCTCAGTGCCCTGCCTTCCTCTCTTACCAGTTATTTTCTTTCACATAGAAGAAGTGGTCAATAATTAATCCACAGTGATAAGCTTTCAGAGGAGCTGGGGCAAGTGTACTGTCCCTTAAGTAAGGATGGGAGGCATTGGTGTCTGCTCTAGAGGTAAATGATGGGGAGATAGGGAAGGTTCCCCTAAAATGGATGAAACCAAGAGACAACTGAAACAGCCTAAAGGATAATGAATTCTTCTTTAATCAGGACCTACAGACTCTGAAGTCTCTAACTTTCTGCAGACCCCCTGGGCAATATCTGGTCTCCATTTAAGAAGACCCAGGGCTGGGGCTTAGGGTGGGAAAGGACATATTGGATCTGCCTGTACTCTGTTTTTGAAGCTGGAGAAAGCTGTGACAGTGCCAGGAGGCTGGGATGGAGGTGCCAGGGTAGGTGGAGGCCAAGGCCTGGGGTCCATTTCTCTGTGTTTTAGAGCCCAGACTGCTGTTCAGGGCCACATTCTGGGAATGTGAAACCTGGGCCTGATTGGCCTCAAACAAGACTCAGATGTCAGAACTTCTTTTTCTCCCAGCTTTTGCTGTGGGGTGTCTGAGGGTGGGATTGGCAGAGAGATGGGAAATCTTACAAAGCAGGAATTTTCTAAAGGAATAATAAATGGCAATGCCCGGAAAGTTTTTTTGCCTTTTTGCAGTTGGTTTATCATGTGAGGTGAAATTTGTTGGTGTGAGTAGGAGGCTGAAATTGGGAGCTTTTACAACATTTCACTGGGGAAGGGCTTTTTTGAGGCCCATAAAGGCACAGCATTTGACAGGTTTGAGTGATTGCACTGTCTATAGAAAGATTGAGTCATTGGGTCATAAAATCTCCTAAAGACTGCAATCTAAATTGACTTTTGTCTCTAAGGAGTTACTTCCAGGTAGTCCAAGTCCTCTGCCCTAAAGAGGAATCAGAGCCTTTTGTGAACCTCTCAGGGCTATTGGTGAAAATGATTCACAAAGCATTAATGAGAGCTTTGCTGTGGTGCCTGAGGGCTGAGACCCTGAGGCCAGAGTGGCTTTCTCTGCTCCTACCTGAGAACCAGCAAACAGATGAGATTTGCCTGGCAGGGAAGCCTCCTACAGGCAAAGACTCCCTCTTTCCCCAGCAGCCCTGAGAAGGGGTTGGCCTGGTCCCCACAGCCCTTCCTCTCTTAGTTCTTGTTTCTGTCTGTGCTGAGCCCAAGATGCTCCTCCCACTTTTCTCTTTGTGTTAGCCAAGCCCCTTTATAATCTGTATAAGGTCCCCACCCAGGGACTGAGTGACTGAAGAAACTGGCCTGCCTTCTGTTCTCTCCTGGAGACCCAGGTAATCTGTCCAGGAGCTGGTCTTAGGTGCTCCTTCTGCTTGGGGTTGGAGAGGAGGGAACCAGGGTGGGTGAGACTAGCATAGAGAAAGCTTGGGCCAGGAAAACATCACCCAGGTAGGGAAGATTTGGGAGTAGCCAGAAAGCATAGAACCTATGAAGGTGGAGAAAGGGGAGCCCCCAAGTTGGGGGAGGGGAGCATCTCTCTTTGGAACACAATGGAATCCCTTTAATAGTGCCAGTGGCAGGCACTGAGCTGAGTGTCCCTTGTATTGTTAGACAGCAAGACTCTGTCAGCCATGATCCGAGATGTCATGATGGTACCACCAGGATATAATTTGGTTCATGGTTTATTCAAAATGGTTGTCTAATGAGCAGTTGAGAGCTGGTATGACTGTTTGTTTTTCAAATCTATTTTAGGTCAAAAGAACTCAAGTATCCAAGGACAGGACTGCTGGGATTTTAGATCATTCCCTCCCTCATCTTTTTTTGTCCTGTGAAGTAGTGTCAGGTTTAGACAACTCACCTAGAGGGGAAGGAGGCCTCTCTCTAGCAAGTGGGAGTAAAATGCTCTTGGAGAGGGTGGTGTATGAGTGGCTCATTTCTTGGTTAATCTCTCAAGAAGAGGGACTTACATCTGGCTGGACTGAAAGGGACACTGTAAGCCAGGGCAGGCACCAATGGGAGCTGGAGTTTCTACTAAGGGGACGCTTTTCCACCTCTCCCTTTCCTGTTAGGCTCTTCAAGTCAAGCGAGGCCACCATGGCTCTGGAGAAGTCCCTGGTCCCGTTCCCACTGCTAGCCCTGCTGCTGCTGGTGCTAGAGGGTGCTCAGCCTTCCCTGGGCCAGGAGACCCCAGCCATGAAGTTCCAACGGCAGCACATGGACCCAGGTGGCTCGTCAGGCAACCCAACCTACTGTAACCAAATGATGAGGCGCCGGAATATGACACAGGGAAGTTGCAAGCCAGTGAACACCTTTGTACACGAGTCCCGGCAAGCTGTCCAGAACGTCTGCCAACAGAGAAATATCACCTGCAGAAATGGGAGGCCCAACTGCCACAGGAGCCCCTCCATCATGCAAGCCACAGACTGCCGCCTAACCGGGGGCTCCAGGTACCCCAACTGCGTGTACAGGACCATTAGCAATAATAGGCGCATCACCATAGCCTGTGCGGGGAACCCATATGTCCCTGTACACTTAGATGCATCCATGGAGGTTTGCACCTGAGGCCAGAGTAGAGAAACGCCCCCACCACCTCATCATTGCCACTCCTGCCTCTCCCCTCTGCCTTCCTTGCCCTGAGAGAAATCATTCAAATGCCAGCTCTGCCCCAACACACACAGCGTTCCCTGTTCTGAATCTTGCCCCTTGGTGGATATGGGGGTGAGGTGTGGGATGTGAGGTGGACCCCATACGTTAACCCCTTCACCGCTTCTCTCAATAAAACTCAGTTGCAACCACCTAGATTCCTGGAAACATCCCTATCCAGGTACTGTTTCTGTGACTGCGTATCTGCGAGGGGAAGGAACTGTAGATTTGACTAGCTTTTGGTGAGCAGTGAATGGAGTAATTAAACACTACTCTTTGAACTCTTGGTTTTTAGTGATCTGAGGTAAGGCTTTTCCTTGTAGAGGCCTTGATTCCTAGTATAAAGCAGTGAAATGGGGACTGTTTTCAATAAAAGAAGGTGAAAATGACCAAGGACTGTCATGGTGGGTGGACTGACTACAAGATGCTGGCACAGAGGGAAGGACAGCATGACCTCAGGACGACCCTGTTCAACCTGGGGGCAGAGAGGGGGATTCTATGAAAGAATCTTAAATTTTCATCTTCCTGGTTTTGAGTGAGCTGTAACCAAATCAGAAAAATGGGCTTTTGGCTTACTCTGAAACTCAGAATCCTAAATTTGGGGACTGAAAGGGGTTTTAGAAATCATCATATTTAGGCAAAGCAAATACATTTCGAGTTGAGCCAATTCTGATTAATTGTAAGGCCTGCTTAGAATGCTGTAGAAAAAAATTCTAAATAGTGATGTGGTTGAACAATGGCTTCTCTGAAGGTACAGGTGGGGAAAGAGTGAATGTGCTACACATTTACCAATGCTGGTCCAACATTATGCCTTTCTTTTACAGAGGAGCAACCTGGATCTCAGAAAGGTAAGTGGGCTCATGGCCCACTGCTAGTTAGTGGCACAGCTGGGGCTACAACCCAAGTCTCATGCCTCCCTGGTCACTGTGCTTTCTGCTGCTAGAGTCTAACTGAAGAAGAAAACACTGTCTCCCTCCTTCACTAAGTGCTATGGAGTCATGCCTCTCTGACTGAGCTCGCTCACACTCTCCCTCACACTCTCAGGTTCCCAGCGTCCCTGGGCCTGTGACTCAGCTCAGTTGTTGGCTACCCTTGGTGATGGCCATTGAGAAAACTAGACTGGGGATTTCTGTCATCACTTATCATTTCCTTTGACCCCCTGTTCACAGTTGCCTCTGGTTCTAGACAAGGTCATGGAACTAGAGAAGGGCCCAACTTCCAGCCAGTTTGATCAGTTCTGTCATTGTTTTATATGCCACATTTATAGATGTTGGGAAGTGACTGTGATTTTCTTAGGTAAAGAGAATCTTTAATTTTGGGGGTTTCAGTTTGGGGAAGGTCGCTTGTGGGTGAATGGGGACCTAGGTGTCTGTGGTGATAGAGATCTGTGGTAATGGGGATTTCTGTGCGTTTTAAATTAGTTAAGCTGGACTTTAAATCTGGTTCCAGTTGGAGGTCAGATGTGACACAATGGGAAACTGAGACCAATATGCATGAGAAAAGATGGATTATTACTTACAGGTCCTAGAGAGAAAAGGGTGCCAAGAGGGATGGATGGGAAGTGGGATGTGTTCGGGTGGCTCAACCAGTGGGTGGTGAGCACAAAGGAGAATGAGAGGGACCTGTGGGCTTGTGCCTTTATTGTGTCCCAGGGTGGATGTTAGTTGATTTCCCACCCAAGTCAAGGATTGGTTAGTTTAAAGCAAGCACATGTGGTAAGGTTAAGGGACTGCAATGTCCTTAGACATGCCTGAGAGTGGTGGGAACGTTTAGCTTATTATTTGGGAACAGCTGTGGGATTTGGGTAATGTGCCTCAGTGGTGGTGGTGGTGGCTGGAAATGCGAGATTAGGCTCTGGGGAAGTTTATGCCCCAGGGATGGAAGGCTGCTTATTTAACTAGGCCAAAAGTCAGTGTTGAGGCAAGTGGTTGAGCTGAAATGAGATGGATGCCGAGGCTGCATGTGAAAAACAATTGATAGTTATGATACTCTGGTAATGGGGATCTCACTCCTTACCAGTAAGTGAGGATGGAGGAGAAAAGTTCCTTGGTGTACCTCCTTTAGTCAAATTATTCTTTTTTTTTTTTTTTTTTTTAATTAATTAATTAATTTATTTATTTTTATTATGGGTAAAAATCAAAATTCTCACAATACATACAAACATTTGCAAAATGATATATAAATATATATGCATATATGTGTATCAAATTATTCTTATATTCATCTCATTCTTGTCCCTAGGTCCAAAGGTCCTAGTTTTCCCTCCTGCTAGTGCTATGGGAACAATTTAGAGAAGCTCTCAAGAAAGTTTACTTGGAGTTTTGCTGCATCTATGTCTGGTGCCATTTACCAGCTCTAGCTTCCGTCTGCCCCCGCCTTCCCAGCTGTGGGACAGTGAAGACGGATGGTCCAGGTGCAGACTGAACCCAGTCAGGGAGCCTATGGGGTGGAAAGTGCTCTGGATAGGATGGTAAAAGAAACAAAATAGAGTTTCTATGGCTAGGAGATTTCAAATGAAGTCTGAAGGTTATTCTGGAGGTTACTTTTATCCATTTGTCAGCCAGATTATCAGAAACTGCCAAAGTATGAACAGCCTTGAGCAACAATGTTCCTCAAAACCCTAAGGCCAGGAAGGGGATGTGGCTCAAGAGATTGAGCTTTCACCTGCCACATGGAAGGTCCCAGGTTCAGTTCCCAGTGCATCCTAGAGAAGGTGAGCTGGTTGGACAGGCAGGCGTAGCAAGCTGATGCAACAAGATGATGCAACAAAGAGACACAAAGAAGAAAAACAATGAGAGACACAACAAACAAGGGAGCTGAGGTGGCTCAAGCAATTGAGTGCCTCTTTCCCACATGGGAGGTCCCAGGTTCGGTTCTTCGTACCTCCTAAAGAGAAAATGAGCAGACACAGAGAGCACACAGCGAATGGACACAAAGAGCAGGCAATGATCTCAAACAACTGGAGGGGGTGGGCAATAAATAACTAAAATAAATATTAAATAAAAACCTAAGGTCATCTGGACACCATAAACAAACCACAAGATAAAAAGCTGTTAACTAACCTTAACAACAATTAGTGTACCCCAAATATCCACCAACCATAAACAACTTGCATATCTTCTTTTCCTTTCAAAAAACTCTTGCCAGGAAATGCCAAGATGGGACACTATTTGGGTTGCCATGTGAACCTGTGCTTCCAAATTGCAACTCTAATACCCCAAATAAATGCCTATATTGCCTTGCCGTTTAATTTGTTCTTTCTAGATTGCTAGGAGGACACACAGAGGAAAGACTAAGCCTTGGCCTGTAGAGGATAGGTGCAATCAGGGAAAGAAACACCTCAGTCATCTGGGAGCAAAAGAGAGGGCTCCGATCTTTGGAATAAATGTTGGGAGATTATTGCTATCCTGCAGATAAAGGATTTCTAGGAAAATAACCCCAAGCAGATTAATTTAAAAATTGAATGGCTAAATTGTTGAGAGAGTTGTCTGTTGAAGACAAACAGGAACATTCCCAGTGATTCTTCTAAGAAGAATTGTATCAATTTTTAAAAGATTCCTCAAATTAAACAAGCTTCAAGAATTATTCATTCTCAGTGGACAGATAAACACATCTCAGCATCCCAGCTTCTTGCCCCTTGCACCTTTTAGTATACCAACAAAAATATAGTGTCTTTTGCCTCTTCTGTATGGCTTATCCTTTCTCTCCTCTCCTGCCTTTCTTTATGGTGAGTTCTCAGTTCAGTTCCAGCAGTAGCTTGACCCCTAGCCCAGCCCTACCCCACATCAAAACAAATCAGTCTCTAAATTAACAGTGCCTGTCGTACCTGGAGTGGCCAGGCTTTTAGAACAGAGGCAGGCCTTGGGGTCTGGGCCTTGGAAAAACAACAGAGGGACTCAGACTTGATTTACCAGCCTAGCCACGTACATTCACTGGAAGGTTTCATGCCTTAGGATGGAGCCACTTGCAATCCTTTAACAACTCTTCAAGGTGACACACTAAAGACTGCAACAAGTATGTGAAGTTGTCCCTGCTGAGGTATGATCTGAGCAAGTCACCCTGTGTTTAGCACAGACTTAGAAGGTGGAGAGAGTCAGGGCTTGGGCCTCAATGAGGAAGACTGTTCCATAGTAGGCCTTTTGAGAGAGGTTCTGGGGAATCTCTCTTTTCAGTAGTTGGAAACTTAGAGGCCATTTTTGCAGGGAAAACTTCTCATTTTAGAGTAAAACACTGCAGTTTTATTCCCTGTGCATTGAAAATGAATGTATTCATCCTGTTAGTCATTAGAATATTTGCTTGGTAAGCTAATACCCTGAAGCCAATTCTGATGCTGCCTGTATTTATGAATAAAGTTTTAATGGACCACAACTAGGATCCTTCCTTTATATTGTTTCAGGCTGCATTCATTCTACCCCTGCTGATTTGAATAATTGTGACTGAGATTTTCAGGTATATGAAGCTCAACCTATTTATTCTCTGACTTTTAACAGAAAAGTTTGCCGAGCCCTCTCCTGGTGTAGTCAAGGCAGAGTCAAGGCAGATGGCCATGTCAAGGCTGCATGTTGATTTCTGGTTCACCACTCTCTCTTGGCTTTCTCACTATACTACAGTTTTTTGTTCTCAGTTTCCATCAATACTTCCTCTTCTCCCGGGCATGTTGATGTTGGAGATTTCCTGGTCTGATTTTGGTCCTCTTCCATGCACTCCATGCATTCCCTTGGGAATCTTATCCAGTCTTAGCACATTAAATACTATTGACTCCTGTGGCAGTTTGGAGCTTTGCACCTCAGAAAAACAGGCTCTTAAAATTAATCCATTGCTGTGGTCCTTGGAAATAGGATCTTTTGATGAGGTTACTTCAGATAAGAGGTTGCCTAACTTTATCGGTCTGGGTTCTAATCCTATTACTGAAGACCTTATAGGGGGAAGCGGCTGTGGCTCAATCAGTAGGGCTCCCGTTTACCATATGGGAGGCCCTGGGTTCGGTTCCCGGGGCCTCCTGGTGAAGGCAAGCCCGCCCGCACGGCGTGGTTAGCTGACCCAGCGAGCACAAGCAGCAAGGGGGGGATAAATGAATAAATAAATAAAATCTTAAAAAAAAAAAAAAAAAAAGACCTTATAGGGATGGTCACAGAGAGGGAGAAGTCAGGCGGGACAGCCAGAAGGTGAATGTCATCAAACCCGGGAGGGAAGCGAGAAGCCAGGAGAGGCTGCCATGTGCATTTCCATGTCACAGAAAAGCCAAGGACCAAGTATTGTTGGCATCCAGCCTGTGAATGCCACAGTCTGCTGGAAGTAAACATCGCCTCTGCTGATGCCTAGATTTTGGACTCTTCCTAGCCTAAATCTGCAAGTCATTATATTCTCATTGTTTAAGTGAACCCAATACATGGTATTTTATTTTCACATCTAGGAAGCAAAAACTCCCCATCTCTTCTCAAAACTAATCATGTCTCTCTGTTGATCTCTGTACATCCAGATATTTACCCGATACCTCAGCATGGAAGTCTAATATATGATGCAAATATTTTACGTGGTAAATGATTGTCTCCTCCATCTCTCAACCACCACGTCCTCCCTACATACTCCATCTCAGTTGAAGGTAACTGCATCTTCCCACTTAAGCACACACTTTGGAGTAATGTTCACTCCTTTCTCTTTCTTACATGTTCCAGACACTCTATCAGGAAAGTCAGTTGTTCCTACCTTCAAAACACACCAGAATCTGACCACCTCTCGCAGCCCGCATTGCTACTGCCTGGTCTGGGACACCATCACCTTCCACCAAGATCACTGCAAACACCTTGTCACTATGCTCCCTGACAGTTCCCTCTCTACCGACACAGCAACCAGAGTGTTCCTTTTAAAATAAAAGTTTATAAACTATCCTTTAAGTAGAGTTCAAAACAGTAGTTAGATCACATAATTCTGCCCAGAACCCTCTAATACCTATGCATTTCACCCTGAGTAAAAGCTAAAATCCCTTCACAAGCTCAAGTGTCTTTCATGCTCAGTTGCACCACTCACTTATCTTTCAGCATTAATTCCCGTCAGTTCTCCCTCTCTCAATACATTGTTGTGTCTTGACCTCTTTGCACCTCCTAGAGGAAATAGGTATATACCCACCTGAGGGCCTTCCCAAAATACCAGACCTCCCATATGCATAGCTAACTTCTTCACTCTTCCAGGTGTCTGCTTAAAAGTCATCTCTTCAATAAGAACTGCTTTGACAACCCTATTTTAAAATGCTACCCATGTGAAATGAATAAAAATACATCTTGTAGTTCTAATCTAAAAATGCTATAATTTTCTTTCTGTTTTTTAGCATCAGTAGTACCCCTTTTGTCCATATACTTGGTGTTTCTGGTGTCCCGAGATCATGCATGTACAGTTAAACAGTCTGAGGCAAGGAGTGATCGTTATGGCTTCAGGAGAGGCTAACCAGACCCAGACGTTGCAAACTGAACCCAGTTTATCTCTGTGTCTCTTATTCTCTTCTCTATCTTGGCTTCATTCTCAGGCTTCCCAGTCAAATGTGTAATATGATTATAGTAACTCCTCATCTTTTATTCTCCCAGGATTAAGTCCAGCAGAAAATAGTCCCTGTCTTCATTCCACAACATTCCTAGGAATTATCTTTGTTTGAGTGAATTCCCATCTCAGAACAAACCATGTGGACTGAGAAATGGAATGTAGGCACTAGAAAGTTCAAAGTGGCTCTGAGGATCCGTGTGATCCCCTTCACTCAAACCTGTTTGGGATATCTGTGAGGCCCTTATCTTTCCAAATATGCATCTTCGTGAGAGCCTAATTTTCGTTATATAATTCAACCAAACAGCAGAGTGCAAGAGATTATATGCAAAAGAAGATGTGACATTCTTGTTGTCTATTTGATCCACAGCTATAGCGATTTTGAAAAGGTAATCAATGCCATTCTTCTTACTTCTGTTGTTTTGACTTAGTAAATAGCGTTATGTTTTTTAAAGTGTGATTTTTATATTCATATTTAGTAAGTTCATTATTGTCATTATTAAAAGAATTATGAACAAATCGTTATGTGTGTTGAAAATGTCTCAGTTGTAATATCTAATAAGCTAAATTTGAATAGATATATTCAAAAGATGCTAAAGTTTTTACATTTCTCAATAAATTTTAGAGTGTTTAGTGATATCAGAGGGCATATATTTGAGTCCTGCTGCTATAGAACATAGGGCAAAAAGTTGGGATGTGTGGATGAGATGAGTGTTGTCCCACACTGAACACTGATTTTATACCATTTTTGGAGCTGCTGCTCTATTTTGTCATTTTGTGAGGTTAGAAGTCAAAGCATGGTTATCTGTCACTAGACCATCATCCTAGGAAGTGGGAGGAGGATGGTAGTTGGGGCTGATATGTCACAACAAAGCATCTGTGTTTTGGGGAGTGGATGTGGCTCAAGCAGTTGAGCACCTGCTTCCCACATGTGAGGTCCTGGGTTTGGTTCTGGGCCTCCTAAAAACAAACAAATAAAAACACCAAACAGAGAAATGAAAATAAACATCTCAGGAGAACCGATGTGGCTCAGTAGTTGAGCGCCGGCTTCCCACATACGAAGGTCCCGGGTTCAGTCCCCAACCCAGGTACCTCAAAACAACAACAAAAAAACAACAAAAATCTGTGATTGGTCATTCACTCAATGACCTCCCCATTTTCTCAGAATGGAGCTATTGTACTGGAAGTCAAATAATATGTGGTTTTTCTGTGGTTTCTAGTAAGATGTCCTAGATAGGGCCTAGTAGAATCTAAACCTATTTTGTGGTAACTGATATCTAGTCCTTGGGTCATAGAGATCCTAAAGTGAAGGGGGGCCTGGTGACTTCCAGGTACTAGACTGGCGTGAGTAAATGTGAGAATAGAAAGGGATTAGTTCTGATAGGTAAGGGTGTGGAAGGACAGAACATGTCAGGGCATATGGACTTTGTAGGCATTTTCACTTTTACTCACTGTGAAATGAAGAAGCAACTCTGAGTAAGGAACCATCAACCTCAGAGAATCCACACTCAGGGATGACAGCCAGACTTGGGGATTCATGATAGTTGGCACCAAACAAAAAAAGTGGCCAAGTAACTTGAAGGAATTTAATAGATGGAGCAGCTCAATTAGCCAAGAGTAATATTAGTACCATATACTAGACGTAATTGACCCAGAGATGAAGGCACCACAATCGTCTGAGAGGAGATGAGGGATAGGGAATCTAAACAAAAGCCTGTGTTTGCTTTTTGCCTGGTAATAAGATTTTATGAGCTTTGTTTACCTCTGAATTATGCAAGGGAGTGAGTCTACAAGTAGTTATGTTGGCACTGAAATTATGCCCCCATCCTCAGTTCATATTATCCAGCAGGACCTCTGTTCTCAACTAAAACTTTAGGTCAGTAAATTTCTTTCTTAAAATGCATGTGGAAATATGGCAGAATTAACTCTCAATCATGTTTTGAACATGAGTTACTATAATCATATAACTTCAATGCCTACTTCAATTATCTCAGTATTTTCAACTTATATTTTAAGCAAAACTGGGTGATATGATTTCTCTAGACAAATAGTGGTAACAGGCTCACCACAATGGAGGACCAGTCAACTGACTAGATCACATCTTTTTCACCTACTATTCCTGAGCAAGAAAATATGGAGTACTGGCTTCCCAGGGGCAGAATGAGCAAATGAGAGAATGGAATTGGTGATTAATACGTACAGAGTTTCTGTTTGAGGTGCTGGGAGATCTCCTATGGATGGTCATAATAGTAGCAAAACAGTATGAATGTAATTATTTCCACTGAATTCTATACTTGATAATGATTAAAACGGGGAAAGTTATGTATGATTATGGGACAAAAATAGAATTTTTTTTTTTAAAAAAAAGAGATATGCTGTCAACAAATTGATAATTTTGGAAGTTATACCAAGATCTATAATGGCCTGTATCTGTCATTGCAATGTCATGCAGGATTATTCCAATGTCGTGAAAATGCTCCTATATTAATATGCATCTATTTTTCTCTTTCCCTTCACTTCAGAACCTCTGGTGGCCACTGCCTCCACATCAGTGAAAAAAGTTCTTCCATTGCTAGAATACCAGTATGCCTATAGTAGAATGACAGTAAGTCTACTCTAGTCCATCGTTCATTCCCCAATCCTGAG
>JAKSZT010054558.1:1520064-1607380 GCA_026826555.1 Tolypeutes matacus
TTATGTTTAATGAGTTTAGGCCTCTTGTCCTCCTATTAGCCCACAGATAGGTCATGGAGGGACCTTATTCAAAATGACCATGGATGGGAACTACCACATTAGAGTTTATTGATGATTATGAATATCTGCCAGAGTTGTTAGTAGTGCTCTAATGCAGATGGTCTCAGAAGCATGTGATCAACTCATCATCTTTTGTGTTTATCTTTTCTCTTGCTTAAGTGAAGGAGTGTTCTGATGGATGGTATTTGGTCTGACCCTATGTAGCAGTTTGGCATTGTTTATGAATTCCAAAAATAGATATTAGATTGTGTCTGTAAACTAATCTGTTCCTCTGGGTGTATTAGATTGTATTAGATTCAGAAGTTTCACTTTTACTTGATTAAATTATGATTAAGGCTTTGATTCGGTCACATCAGGAGGATGTCAAGTCCCCACCTGCTTGGTGGGCATGGGATCACAGCGAAAACATGGCAGAAGAGAGAGTTGGAGTCTTTCAATGCTGGAGCCTGGGTAGCAAATACACAGGAAAAGAACACAGGAATGGAAACAGCTCGGCAGAGAAGCAGAGACTCTGGGAAGTGAATGAGCCTGATAGTCTACGGTTGCAGCTGAGCCCAGAGAGAAATGAGTCCAGGGAGAAAGACGAGACTTATCCCAGCCTACATCTGTTATTGGAAAAAGCTGGGACCATGTAGCCTTGAGATGAAGAGGAAGACTGAACCCTAGCAGCCAGCACCTGCCATCTTGCTCAACATGTGGCAAATGACTTTGGGTGAGAAAGTACCTCTTATGGTACCTTAAGTTGGACTCTTTAGGGCCTGGTAGCTATAAGCTTCTACCCCAAATAAATACCCTTTATAAAAGCCAACAGATTTCTGGTACTTTACATCAGCACCCCTTTGGTTGATAATACACCCTAAAAAATTTTTTTAGATGTTTTGGGAGACAGTCTGAAAGTAATAACACAGTCTATAAAAAACAGTGAATTGTCTTCAATCATTGCTTTCTGCCTAAATCCACAATATTTTAAGAAAATCTGATTTGCAGTGTCTAACATTTTGGGTAGACATTCCTCTACACAGCACAGACACACACTCATACTCACACATACTCACACACCCCTACAACCTTACCCTTATTCGGAAATTCTGTGAAATGCAGTGTTTGAGCTGGAAATTCTTGTAAGTTTATTTATTGTAAGACTGTCTTTCCCCAGATGAGAAACAAAAAGGTGAATGGAGCTGCAACATTCTGATATAAAATTAATGATAGACTTAGATTATTTTTTATTTGAGGTACCAGGGCCAGGAATGAACCTGGGACCTGGTATGCGGAAAGCCAGTGCTCAACTACTGAGCCACATCAGTTCCCCTTAGTTGGTTTGTTTCCTTGTTGTTTATTTTTGAAGGAGGCACTGGGGACTGAATCCGGGACCTCTCCTGATAGAAGCAGTCACTCAACTGCTTGAGCCCCATTTGATTTTCTAGACTTGGAATTAAACTTGTGTCCCATTCCTCTGAAGATTCTTTTAGTAACCTATGGCAATGAAGAAATGAGATGGCTCTATTGGTAATCTGAAGTGATATCCAGGAGAACGAGCACAGTGCTGGCAATGGGATGGGTGTGGGATCTTTCCAGGTGTTCCTTGGATGAGTACTCACAGATGGACACAAATGGAGACAATGTCAAGTAATAAGTGTCTAGGGTATGGGAGGGAGGGTACAGTTCTTAGGGAAAGGGAAATGGCCTATCTCTTTTTGTTCACTTGTTCTCTCCCTCCTCTAAGTCAGAAAATATGACTCGAACATGTACCCTCTTTCTATTCCCCTCTGGACTGTCTCCTTACAGACTGAGCAATTTGGAAATCTTCTCAATCAACATCCCAGACTCCCTTTCTTCAACATTATGGGTTATGTGCTTTCTTTTGCATTTGGAATAAGACCACCTTCCCCTGGTGGTGTCAATATTCCATGCACAGCTTATTGACCTATCAGCAACATTTGACAGTGTTGATCACTCCCTCCTCCTTGACCATGGCTGAGCTGGGCATGAGACTTCTTGTGACAGAAATAGGTATGAAAAGAATCGTGTTTTTGGTCCTGGTGCAGTCAAGACAGATGGTCATGTCAAGGCTGCATGTTCATTTCTGGTTCATCACTCTCTCCTGGCTTTCTCACTACCCTGCAGGTTTTTGTTCTCAGTCTCCTTCAGTCCTTCCACTTCTCCCGTGCATGTTGATGTTGGAGATTCTGCCGTCCAGTTTTGGTCCTCTTCCCTATCTCCATGCACTCACTTGGCAATCTTATCCAGTTTAACACATTATATATTATTGCTTCCTGAGGCAGGTTGGAGATTTGCACCTAAGGAAACATGGTTTTAAACTTAATCCACTGTTACGGACATGAACCCCTATAAATAGGGCCTTTTGACGAGGTTACTTCAGAAAAGGGGTTGCCCAATTGAACCAGGATGGGTTCTGATCCTATTTCTGATTACTTTATAAGGATGGTCACAGAGAGGGAGAAGTCAGATGGAATAGCCAGAAGCTGAATGTCATCAGAACCCACGAGGGAAAGGAAAAGGCAAGAGAGGCTGCCATGTGTATTTCCAAGTCACAAAAATGCCAAGGACCAAGTATCGCTGGCATCCAGCATGTCAACCTCAAAGTATTCTGAAAGAAAACATTGTCATTGATGATTCCTTGATTTTGGGCCAAAAACTTGCCTAAAACTGCAAGTCAGTATATTCTCATTGTTTAAGCCAACCCATTGTATGGTATTTGTTTTGGCAGCTGGGAAACGGAAACTTCTCCCCACCACTTCTCAAAACTTCTGCGTTCAATCCCCAATACGTTCTAAAAAAAAAAAAAGGAAACGAAACAAATCTTTAATCAAGTCTTTCTGTTGAACTCTGTACTTCCGGATATTTACTCCATAGCTCTGTACTTCCGGATATTTACTCCATAGCTCTGCATGGAAGTCTAATTATGCTTCAAGTGTTGTATGATGCAAAAGAATCACTGATCACCCTCTCAATCACTCAACAACCTGTTCTTCCCTCTACATTCCATCTCAGTTGAAGGTAACTGCATCTTTCCATTTAAGTAAACACTTTAGAGTAATATTCACTCCTTTCTCTTTCTTACATGCTCCAGGAATCTCTCAGGAAACTCAGTTGAGCCTACATTCGAAACATACCAGATCTAACCACCTCTCCCAGCCCAAATTGCTCCCACCTGGTCTTAGACACAATCACCCTCCACCAAAATCACTGCAAAAGCCTTGTCACTACACTCCCTGACTCTTCCCTCTCTACCCACACAGCAACCAGAGTGTTCTTTTAAAATAAAAGTTTATAAACTACAAACTTGTTTAAGTATAGTGCAAAACAGTAGTTACATGAAGTAATTCTGCCCAGAACCCTCTAGTGCTTATGCATTTCATCCTAAAATCCCTGTACAATCTCATGTGTCTTTCATGATGTTGCCCCACTCACTTATCTTTCAGCATTGATTCCCTTCAATTCTCCCTCTCTCAGTTCATTGTAGTGTCTTGACCTCTTTGCAGTTCTTGGAGGAACCAGGTACATCCTTGCCTTAGGGCCTTCCCCAAACAACTGACCTCTTGTATGCATAGCTAACTTCTTCACTCCTCCAGGTCTTTGCTTAAGAGTCATCTTTTCAAGAACTGCTCTAACAACCCGATTTTAAAATGCTACAATGTAAAATAAATAAAATCACACCTTGTATTTCTAATAAAAAATCTGCTATACTTTTTTTTTTCTATTTTTAGGATCAGTAAAGCATTTTCTGTACACATACTTGGTCTTTCTGGTGTCCTGAGAATTTGCATGTACAGTTAAATGATCTGAGGCAAGAAGGGATCGTTATTACATCATGAGTAGCTAACCAGACCCAGATGTTGCAAAGTGAACCCAGGTTATCTCTGTGTCTCTCTTACTCTATCCTCTATATTGGCTCTGTTCGCAGGCATCCCATCAAAATGTGTAAGATGACTGCAGAAAGTCCAGACCTTCTAATCTCCCAGAATTAAGTCTAGCACAAAATAGCCCTTCCATTTATCCCACAACACTCTTAGCAAATGTGTCTGATTCATCAAGTTCCCACCTCAGAGCCAACTATGTGAACTGAGAAATGGGATGTAAGTACTGGTAAGGTCAGGTGGGTCTGAAGACTCAAGGTCCCTAAAAGCTATTTGGGATATCTGTGAAGTCCTTACCATTCCAACCATGCATCTATCTGAGAGCCTAATTTTCTTTATATAATTCAACAAAACATCATAGTGCAAGTATTTCTATGCAAAACCAGATAGGAGAGTCTTGTCTATTTTTGAGCCGGACATTATAGTGAATTTGAAAATGTAATACAGTTATATTCTGCTTCTATTAGTCAGCCAAAGGGGTGTTGATGCAAAATACCAGAAATCTGTTGGCTTTTATAAAGAGTATTTATTTGGCGTAGAGGCCTACAGTTACCAGGCTATAAAGCATAAGTCACTTCCCTCACCAAAGTCTGTTGCCATGTGTTGGACCAAGATGGCCACCAATGTCTGCAAGGGTTCAGCTCCCTTTTCCTCTTAAGGCTCTGTGATCCAAGCCTTTTCCAATATCAGCTGTAGGCTGGGATAAGACTTGTCTCTCTCCCGGGGCTCTTCTCTGGGCTCAGCTGCTCAGTTCTTTCCACAAGGTCAGCTGTAGATTACCAGGCTCTCTGTTCCCAGGGCCTCTGCAGTGTCTGTGGTGCCATCGTTGTTTCTCTGTGTTCTTCTTCTGTGTGTTTACTTCCTGGGGCTCCAGCTCAAAACTACTACTGTCTCCTATGCCTTATCGTTTTCTCCTACTGATGTGGCCCAATCAAAGCCCTAGTCATAATTTAATCAAGTAAAAGTGAAACCTGTGAATTCTATACAATGTAAGGGTATCACTAGCCCAGAGGAACAGACCAGTTTACAAACATAATAGTAAATCTTTTTGGAATTCATGAATAATATCAAAATGTCACACTTCTTATTTCTATTTGGGGGTGGGGTTTTGAAAACTGGGTTATGTTTATAGAAGTGTGATTTTGGGAGAGCAGGTGGAGCTCTGTGTTTGAGCGCCTGCTTTCCATGTATGAGGTCCTGGGTTCAATCTCCATAGCTCAAAAAAAAAAAAAAAAAGGTGATATTTATATTCACCTAAAATAGGTTTATTAATATTAAATGAATTATGAATTATGAATTAATGCTAGAGTATTTTTTTAAATTTCTGCATATTAATTTCTAATAAGGTAAATTTGAATAGATATATGCAAAAGAAACTAAGGTTCTTTGCAGTTGTCAATAAATTTTAGAGTGTAAAGTGACACCCGAGGCCAAATATTTTTTTTTTTTTTTAAGATTTTATTTATTTATTCATTTATCCCCCCCTTGCTGCCTGCGCTCGCTGGGTCAGCCAACCGCCAAATATTTAAGTCCTGCTGCTATAGAATATAAGACAGATGGTTGGAGTGTGTGGGTGAGATGCGGGTTGTCCCACACTGCCACCTGATTTCATGCCAATTGTACCAGCGGCTGCTCTATTTTGTCATTTTGTGAGATTAGAAATCAAAGTGTGATTATCTATTAGACCATCATGCTAGGAAGGCCATATATTTAAGTGCTACTGCTACAGAATATAAGGCAAAAGGTTGGGGTGTGTGGATGAGACGAGGGTTGTCCCACACTGACACCTGATTTTATACAATTCTTGGAGCTGCTGCCCTACTTTGTCATTTTGCAAGGTTAGAAAAGAAAGCATGATTATCTGTCATCAGACCGTGATCCTAGGAAGTGGGGGGAGGATGGTGGTTGGGGATAATAGGTCACATAAAAACATCAGTGTTGGGTCATTCAATCAACAACCTCCCCATTTTCTCAGAATGGGGATATTGGAAAAAAATATTGAATACATTGTGGATTTTCTGCAGTGTCTATTAAGACGCCCCAGAAGAATCTAAACTTATGTGGTGCTCACAGATATCTCAGCCTTGTGTTCAACTCAGTCTCAAACTGAATCTTGTCTATGTCTTCATTGCACTTAGAAAACTGCAGAATTTGATGACTATGGAAATATTGTGCTGTTGCAGTACTGCCTTCAGTAAACACGAACATCAACTGTCCGTTGAAGTCTATGCGTACTGGTTAAAAGTTGAACATTTAACACTCTTCTACATGATGAATAAACCCCATATAACTGGATCAGGAGCTCCAGAGTGGCTTTCTATAGGAATCCTATAACCTGCTCCATTGGGACTCCAAAGAGTGAGGGTGGAGACTGCACTGGCAAAAGAACCATGAAAGGCATCTGTGTTGAGAGTACAGGTGATCTAGGGATGGGGCCCAATTAGGGCAAAACTCATTATCTGCAGCCAGGACCAGGTACATAATTTGTTGACCCCCAATCAATAATGAATGTGTGGGTCCTGTTTTTATAGAAATTAGGAAGAATTTCAAGATCGTGACATCAGAGTATTACATCAAAGTAATACTCCTAAGTGTGGGGCCCTACGAGACTGCAGGAGTTGTGTGCCCTTGAAACTGACTCATATTATTGTCAACTGTTACACAATGGCCCCACATCAGAAGTGCTCTCCACACTCACTCCTGTCATAGTCCCCTCTCACCATGACTCTGTGCTGGATTTGTGACTTCCTTTAACCAACAGAAAATGGCCATGTACAATGCTGATGTAAGCCTTCCTCTTCTGATTTCACTGTCCTGGACCCTGAGCGTCATGTAAAGAAATTCAGCTCCCCTGCTGGAGGCACTAGGTAGAGTGAGAGGTTCTGATGGAGAGTTGTCCTGATGTTCCAGCTATTCCAGCAGATCCACCAGGCTGATGAATGGAGTTCTTCTTAAATTCATCAGCCTAAATAATATCTGCAGTACCAAGCCCAGCTGACACTATTTGGAGCCAAAATAAGTCATTTACTGTGAGCCTAGGGAATTCAGAGAAAACTGAGAAATTATATAAAGTTGTTAAGAACCACTGAGTTTTGTGATTCTCTGTTACAGAGTCTAAAGAAAACCTCATCGGTGTTAGGAACTGTCGATCACTCATTGGCAGTTCCTAACATTGGCCTCCTCCTCTTCTGGATACTGGAGAGTTTACTCACCTTCCTCTTCTAGAAGGAATAACATTCTCAATATATTCATATCAGTTTCCCACTCCTTAGGAAACATCATTTTTCTCCATGGAGCCTTGATTACACCTGTAGTTCATGTATAATCAACTGGTTTACAGCAACTTTCTTTTAAAATATTTCTGTTTTCATCACATAATCATACATAAGTTTCCACATTTTAACTCTTTTCAAGTATATACTTCAGTGGTATTAATTACATTAAAAATGTTTTGCCACTATCACCACCATCCATATGAGATCTTCCATCACACTTTAAACACTAATATTCCATTCCCTCATTTCCAAACGCTGCACCTGGGAAATCAGTAGGTCATATTTTCTAACTCAGTGACAGTGTGTGTAAATGAAGTGTGTTGGGAAGCAGATGTGGCTCAAGCGATTGAGTTCCAGCCTAGCACATGTGAGGTCCATGGTTCAGTTCCCAGTGACTCCTCAAGAAGACAGTGAGCTGGTGCAACAGGCAGGTGCAGCAAGCTGACACAACAAGATCATGCAAAAAGAGATGCAAGAAGAAAAACATAATGGGGGACACGGCAAAGCAGGGAGCAGATGTTCCCAATGTCTCCAAAAGAAGACAGCAAGACAGCAAGCTAATGAGACTGGCATGCATGTCAAGCTGATGCAACAAGATGAAACAACAAGAGACAGAAGAAGAAAAACATAATGAGAGGCACAACAAAGCAGGGGATGGAGGTGGCTCAAGCAATTAGATGCCTCCCTTTCACATTGGAGATCCTGGGTTCAGTTCCCGGTATCTCCTAAAGAAACAAGGAAGACGAACAGACACAGCAAGTGCAGACAACGAGGGGATGGGGAGAAATAAATCTTTAAAAAAAAAAATGAAGTGGTGTACTCCTTTTACCAGCTCTCCATTGCAGTTATCCTGCTACCCTTATTTGTTTAGAGAACTCATATCACCCAATTTTGCATCCCAAATATCTTTATGATGCCGAGATATTTGAAGCAGGCATTGTTCTTCACATGTGACTGCAGTAACTCATGTTCAGGATATGAATGAGAATTAATTCTGCTATATTTCCACATGCATTTTAAGAAAGAAATTTATTGACTTAAACTTTTAATTGAGAATAGAGGCCCTGCTGGATAATTTGAATTGAGGATGAGGGCATAATTTCAGTGCCCGCATACCTACTAGTTGCTTCACTCCCTTGCGTAATTCATAGTTAAACAAGGCTCAAAAAATCTCAGTATCAAGCCAAAAAAACCCACATTGTTTTGCTTAGATTCTTATCCCTCACTTTGTCTGACCTGAGGGTCGTACTTGCATTTCTGGACAACTGAGTCTATCCTGTGGTACTAATCCTAGTGTTGTTTAATTGAGATGTCCAAGCAATTCGATATCCTTGGAGTTTCTTTGCCACCTGTTGATTGGGGTCTCCTATCATGAATACCGAAGTCAGGTCATGATCCCTGCAGGTGGATTCCTGGAGGTTGATGAATTGCTAACTTGAAACCCCCATTTCTATCCCCACATATGGTCATCCTCCCTATCTGGCTGCTTGACCTAGGTCATACTTCTGCTTTAGCCTCAGCTCAGGGCTCTTCTCTTCTGCCCATCTATGGAGAAATTATTGGTCTCGTCCTAGTTTTTACTCTGCTTTCTGAATCACACGCCTTTCTGTCTATGTTTGTCATCATATTTAGTTCCCAAATTTCTGACCAGCCACTGGTGTGCATGTATCCTCAGTTCTCATTTCTCCCCCACTTGGCTGAGCCAACTTTCACCTGAGCTCTTTTTTGAATGCCCCCTTTCCTCAATTCTCACCCACTATCCCCCACAAAATTGGCAAATGCAACCCCATATGTTGACATATTGACATTCAAACACTGGAAATTCTGTGACATACCATTAAAACAGCTTCCTTAATACGTAAAGAGTAAAAATATGTTCCTGATGGAGAAAAAAAAAAAAAAAGGAAAGAAAACACATACAGAAAACAAACAAGCAAACAAAACAGGAGCCAGAAGAACTGAGTTTTCACTTCCTCCCTGGCTGTTAGCTGAATGTGTTACAATAATTAACTGCATTTATTCCTCCAACACTTGCCCCATCACTTCTTCCAGGGATTTCTGTTAAAGTGTCTGCATCCAGCATCCACCAACTGGCCACAGTCAGACTGATCCTGTGAAAACGTAACTGAAATCATACTACAGTGTTCAGCATTACCTCTTCATTTCACTCTGAGAAAAGTGAAAACCCCTACAAAATCCATTTGCCCTTAAATGTTCTGTCCTCCCTTACCTTTCAGAACGAATCCCCTCCTATTCTCACCGTTTCTCACTCCACTCTAGTACCTGGAAGTCACCAGGCACCTCCTTGCTTGAGGACCTCCACGGCCCCACCCCATATGTGCATGGCTAACTTACTATGCCCTATAAGTCTTTGCTTTTAAATCATCTTCTCGAGGAGAAATATTTCGCCGACCTTATTTTTAAATGTTACCTTGTGGAAATAAAGAACACATCATGGATTTCTAAACTAAAATTCACTCTCAGCTTCTTCCTGTTTTTTTTAGAATACTGAAACCCGTTTTCTCCACACAATTATTGTTTCTGGTGTCCTCAGAGACTGCACTTACAGTTAAACTATTTGAAGCAATAAGGGTTGGTTATGGCTTCATGAGCACTTATCAGAACTCACCTGATGAAAAGAGAACCAGTTTCTCTCTATTTTCCATTATCTCTCTTCTATCCTGGTTCCAGTCTTAGCCAGATGTCCCTTCCTTATTTGTAAGGTGACTACAGTAACTCCAGACTTTACCTTCTCTCAGGATTAGGTCCAGCAGAAAAGAGCTCGTGCCTGCATCCTTAAACTTTCCTAACCAATGCCTCTGATTGGGTAAGCTGCCTGTCTTAGAAGACACCTTTTTGGCTGAGGAATGGGATGCATGCACTGATTAGCTCATGACTGCACCGGTTGCAGTCAGTCCAAACATTGCACAAACTGGGGCAGGATAGAAGGCTAATTTTCCAAAGGGAAAAGGGCTACAACAATGCCATCTGCCTTAAGATATGATGAGAGATATGATGAACATTCATGTGACTATAAGACAATTCAGACATTAGGGTTGTATATTGTCTATGAAAAGAATGTTTTCATCTAAGCCTCCTCTAGTAGGTACCATTTTGCTTTTCCAGAAGCAACCCATATCCATTTCTTTGCATCCCTTTACAATATATTCACATGTACTATAGCTAAGTACATTAAAATATAGATGTATATTGGCCTGTGTTAGGGGTATGCATATTTCCTCCATTTCCCCACATATATCAGCATTCTATACATAGTGTTCTACACAATATTTCTTTCCCACTGGTAGTATATTTTGTTGATATTCCATGTCATTCGCAAGATGTGCACATTATCATTCTATTTAATGTCTGCATTGAATTCCATTGTAAAAATATACCATAGTATTTCAACTAGTACCATATTGAGGGACATTCTGTTTAAAAATTTTATTACTATAAACATTGCTGGAGTGCATATCCTTGAATAAATGGTTAACAACAAGCTCCATGTATTTATCCAGAGCCCATCTTTTGCTGATAAACTCTCTCATATACAATCAGTGTTCTGAGGACCTGACATACTGAAAGTCACAGGTGGTTGTGTGTTGGTGAGGAGCTGTGGGTTGACAACACCAAATTCTTCCAGATGCACAAGTGTGTCAATGGACCAAAGGAAACCTGGGAAAGTGAAAACTGTCACCACAAAACATCAGCCGCACCTCATTTTTCCATGTAATGGGAATATGGTAACATCTCTGCCTGTAGGAGTCAACATTATTGGGTCACTGTCTGGTCTTTTATTACTGGAAAGAGTGAGTGGAATGCCTATCTTTATATGTGGTAGAAAAATAAAGAGACTGGAAAGAAAAACCTAACTTTTTTCACTTTTACATTGTGACTATTGTAATTTGTAAGCTCTGATTTTCAAGCACTATGGAAGGGCCAAGAACTTCATTTAAATGGACTCATTCAACCATCTCCATAGTCTACAATGCAGGTATTATTACTATTTTACAGATGAGTACACCTAGACCCAGTGAATGATGTAATAGCAAGTGGTAGCAGAACCAGGAATGTCTCTCTCCAAAGTCGTTGTGTTTTCCATCATTCTGGGCTGTCGTTTAGAGGGAACACGGTTCTACACTAGGGTTAAGATGAAGTTACCCTTTCATGTTGCCTCTTATTCCTCATCTCTAGGGTGGACATAATGAAATAGGCTGGTCAACCTACATAATGAATGTTTTCTTTTCTAGTTCATAATATTGTTACCTTAATAAGATATGTTCATAAAACTTGAGCTATGGAAAAAGTCTTCATTCTAGTGGTTCTTACTTCTCATGCCTTCATTGAACTTGACATTTACCCATGTGTTAAATCACACCATATAAACTATATTTATGAAGAAATCAAGTTATTTTGATCCATATTATAGTCTCAAACGTTTATACCGATGAATGATCCTTCTAAGTACCTGAGTTAAATGGTTTTCCCACAACATAGAGACTTGCTGCTGACCCACTCCTTTAGCTTTTCCTATACATCCTGGGCATAGGAATATGAATGTTTCTGTTTGGGGTTACACCATCTGTGGCTCTTGGGCAGTTTGATGTAATTATGAATTCCAAAAATATAATTGGATCATGCTTTTAAACTGATCTGTTAATCTGGGCATGATTAAGTTATGATTAGGGCGTTGACTGGGCCATGTCAGTAGGGCATTGAGCCCCACCCCTTGGTGGGTGGGGAATCGAATATAAAAGGCAAGGCAAAGAACAGAGTAGAAGCAGTTCTTGAGAAGCAGTTTTGATGTTGGAAAGAAGGCCCCAGGAGAAGAGAAGCGAGCTGTTCACCTGATTGCCTACAGCTGACCTTGTGGAGGAAACAGGAGCTAAGCCCAGAGAGAAACGCAGCCCTGGGAAGAGAGGAACCCAAGAAGCCTGAACCCTGGCAAACATTGGCAGCTGTCTTGCTCCAACACGTGGCAATAAACATTGGTGAGAGAAGAAACTTAACACTTTATGGCCTGGTATCTGTGGACTTCTACCCCAAATAAATACCCTTTATAAAGACCAACCCAGTTTTGGTATTTCACATTAGCACCCCTTTGGCTGACTAAGACACATGCCATGCTCTCTCACTAGCTACCCTCAAGGCCGTCGCCTGTCACTCTGGGGTGCTATTCCCTGAAACTTCCCTCCCCCAATTGTAGTCATGCTCCCTGATCATTTTTTGGTCTCCCTTTTCCCTCAGTGGCCATTATCTCCTCACCCAGCTTTAGGGCTCACTGACTTACCCAGTCTCTGTGCCGCAATTCTGTGGGAAGAGATCCAACTGGTGTCCTGAGGCTTAGAGGCAGCTTGTCCTCACTTATGGGACTGTAGATATAGAGCAGCCCCTGGGGATGGAGCAGACAGAGCCAGGAAGATTTTCAGTCTTCACCATGAAGAAACTCACAGATTGGTACATGGTCCACTTGTGCAACAAGCCTCTATGTTTCTCTCTTGGACCACCAACCCCTACCCAGGGACAGCCCAATGCTGCTTGTTGTAACTCATTTAATTCTGATGCATCCTGCTGCTTGGCAGAAGTTTGTCATTTGGATCTAGATTCTGTCCATGATAAAATACACTGGCTATAGCATGACCATAGACTTTATACCTCTGCTTGGTGTTGGCTTCTCTGACACTCTCAGTGCCACAAATAGATTGCAAAGTAGGACAAGAGAGTCTATAAAGAATCACAGGACCGAAGCTACTTTTGACATGTATAGTCTGTGCAGTGTTTTTCTGAGGTAACAACATTTACATGAATGTGCTTTTAAGGGAGCACAATGCAGGAGAAAGTTCCTTGCCTGATATGTCCAGGAAGGCTTGTAGGAAAGGACTCCATTAAACACAGCAATGGGGGGGCGGATGTGGCTCAAATGGTTGGGTGTCCGTCTGCCATATGGAGGGACCTGGGTTCGATCCCTGGGACCTCCCGGTAAAATTAAAAAATAAAATAAAATAAAATAAAAAAATAAATGCAGCAATAATGGATGACCAGGAAATTTTGAGCTAATGGGGAAGGGATGAGCATTCTAGAGATTGGTTTGGGAAAATGCAATGAGGTGGGGAAATGCATCCTAGGTGGGGAAGGTCTGTCTGCTAAGGAATGCTAGATCACTGCTCCAGCTTCTAAGTAGGAGCTGGTATTATTCTCTCAAACTGGTATCATGTCATTTTCTAATAAAATAATCCACACAGGATGCTTCCATAGTTTGTTAACCTGCCTTCTGTCTGTTATTATATTTTTTGAAGTTGAAATAATGTTTTTAAGTGAAAAAAAATAACAAAAACAAAACAAATCTGGATAATTGTTTTCTTTTCTTTTCCTGTCTTTTCTGGCCATTCCACCATCCTGTCATCTGAAAAAAACAATCATTTTACCATTGGTGTCCTCATGTAAATATCGAGAAAATTTTTCCTGGACCACTGTGCAGGGTGCAGATCTACTAGCAAGGCTAGCAGCCTTTTCTTAACAATTGGTCTGGAATTACATTTATGTATTCAAACCTTATGCACAATATTTTTCATAATATGCATGGAAGGTATATTTTTTTACTTGAAAATGATTTTACTAAGTGTATTATTCATACATGAACATACTTAAACGATAAGTATGTAGCAAAAGTTGTAAATTTACAAAACAAACATCCATATCAATATACCAGTCCTCATACATCACCCCACCACAAAATCTTGCATTATTGTGAAATATTTATTACAAATTATGAAAGAGCATTGTATTAGTCAGCTAAAGGGGTGCTGATGCAAAATTCCAGAAATCTGTTGGCTTTTATGAAGGGTATTTATTTGGGGTTACCAGGCCATAAAACAATTTACTTCCCTTAACAAAGTCTGTTGCCTCATGTTGGAGGAAGACAGTTGCCAACGTCTGCCAAGTGTTCAAGCTTTATGGGTTCCTCTCTTTCCAGGGCTCAATTCTCTCTGGGCTCAGCTGCTCTGCTCCCCTGTGTGCTTACTTTCTGGGCTCCAGCTCAAAACTCTCAACTCTTGTCCTTTGCCATGACTTTTCTCTGTGAATCCCCACCCACCAAGGGAGCAGGGATGGAACTTCTTAATGATATGGCCTAATCAAAGCCTTAATCATTATTTAAAAAGTGAAACCTCTTAATCCAATATAATCTAATATGCCTGGAGGGACAGAACTGTTTGCAAACATAATACAATATCTGTTTTTGGAATTCATAAATAATATCAAACTGCCACATTCCACTGTCTGAATTCAAAAAAGACATTACAATATTCAAAACTTATTTCGGTAACAATACTATGTACAAAATCATATCATAATCAGTTTAAAGAAATAGTTTCTCTTGAGGCAAAGTCACATCTGCTGTGGACCTCTGAAACTTACAAAACCATTTGTCTTCCAATACCTATATGGACAGACAAAGGATAAAACCATTTGTCTTCCAATACCTATATGGACAGACAAAGGATAAACATTTTCATTATCATAAGGAGAAATTGGGAGGGAAATATGAGTTATGGATCCTCTACAATTCAGTAAACTTGCAGGGCATACTTCATTAAATGTCAAAGTGTGAGAGTCATTCTTAAGATGATGGTTTCTTCTCCTTGTGGCCACATGAGAACCCACCCTTTCCATAGGCTTGCTCAAAGGTCATTTTATTGGTTCCACCCTCATCAAGCATCTGCATGGAGACTAAGGTCCAGACCTTACCCTCCAAGAGCATTGGGGTGATTGTCACACTTTACCCAATATTTAGGTTAGAGTCTTAACCCCCCTAGTACAGTGAGGTGAACACAACATCCTCTCTAACCTTTGGCCTACAGGCTCAACCCTCTCAGAGCAACGAGCTAACCACCTGGCCTTCCCTAATCCATGGGTGACAGGCCCACCACTCTCAGTCCTATGGGGCATTGACCTCAACCTCCCTAATCCTTGAGGAATGTGCTCAACCCTCTCTGTACCTTGCTGTGGCAAACTCTCCCCAAACATTGGATGGGAACATCCACCCTCTTCAACAGCTGGGGCAAACTCACTCTAGGGTTTCTCTCTTGGCCCAAGATGATATATTAATTCCACAACTTGAGAGGCGGATGTGGCTCAATCGATGGAGCTCCCGTTTACCATATGGGAGGCCCCGGGTTCGATTCCCCGGGCCTCCTGGTAAAGGCAAGACAGCCCCTGCGGCGCAGTGAGCTGATGCAGCAAGACGACCCAACAGGGGGAGACAAGTGGACACAGAGAGATGCACAGCAAATGGACACAGCAAGCACAAGCAGCAAGGGGGGGATAAATAAATAAATAAAAATCTTAAAAAATAATAATAATAATTCCACAACTCAGCTTCCATGGTTTTCCTCTTGAAGTCATTTCCCCCTCTGAACAGACATGCAAACATGCAAACTGCCAATACCTTGCTGCTCACAGCTTTCATGGGAATCTATTTCACCTGGAGCTGCTTTTCAGAGAAACGACAACTCTTTCTTCTTGAATGTACAAGGTGAAGAATGGTCATAAAAACATGATGCAGATTAATTTAAAGGCAGCTAATGGAGGAAAATTGAACCCATTTAATCTGCAAAGCCAGTCTCTTGGGCTCAGCTAAATGGCCCTAGACCTTCATGCTTGTATGGGGCCTGCTACATATGTCCTCTGAAAGCCACTGAAGAGAAATTTTTCTTGGACCCTTTGATCAAGTTTACAGAATGAAATGAGAAATGTCTGGGCCTTTGAAGCTCTACTCACCAATAATATTTTCTTCCTTGATCTGGAGAAGCCTGAAATGGAGGCTTACATGGAAATAAGAAAGGGTGTGTCAGAAATAGTTTAGAGGTGTTTTTCCTCAACAATTAGAAGTTTCCATCCAAGTGAAATAGAATCATCACACATTAAGTTAAGGTGGGTATTCACTTATCTCTGTGGGCTCACATGAAACACAATAACTACATTTGTAGGTTTTGCATCTCTGAAAAGGAAAGGCTTTGGAACAGTGTTTAGAGTATGCGCTACCTTTTACAGGTACATACTTCACTGGGTGTTTGGCAAGTTTTGTGTTTTTTTTAAAAAAACAAATCAGTTTTACTGATACATATCAATAAAGCATACAATTTATCCAAAGTATACAATCAAAGGTATTTGGAATAATCACATAATTGTGCATTCTTCACTTCAGTCATTATTAAAGTGTTTTCATTATATCAATAATAACAATAATAAGCAAAAAAACAGACCAACAAACAAACAAGGAAATTCTTCATCTCTCAATCTCTGGTTCCCCTTCTATACATAGCTGCTATTTCTGGCTATTCTTGCACAGTTATTCATTTGTTTATTAAGCAGTTTTATTGAGATATAGTCACATACCATATGCTCTCTCCAGAGTGCATAATCAATGACTTTTTTTAATTGTTAAATAGTCCTTTATTGCAAAATTGTAAAATAAATAGAAAAATAGAGCAAAATGAATTACAAATTTTAAAAGAGAGTGCAAGCATGTCCATCAGTCCCTTCTATTCAAACCTATATGTGATGCTGGAGTTTGTAGGTGTACTTCCAGAGACTGGAGCCTCTGGCCTCCCCATGTGCCAGCTGTGCCTGGAGTCTCAGTGAAACTGCAACTCCTACTCTACAGCTCAATGGACTCACCCAAGTCACCTGGTGAGGAGATGATGATGGACAACGGCCATCCCAGGGAATGGAGAGAGCCTGCAGCTGCAGGCAGGATAATCCCATCTACCGTATCCATGGGATATAAGCCCCCTCTCACTTGGAGGTGGAGTGGATATCACCATCCCAACCTCTTCAGGATTGGGGGAAGAGTTATGGACTAGAGTGAACTTAATGGTATTCTGTTGTAGACATAATGTGATTCAAGCAATGGAAGAAATTACAACAGTGAGGTGGAGCCAGTGGCCACTGGATGCTTTTGGGGCAGGAAAGGGAAAAGCAGTTGTAATACACGGTCTTTTTCAGGACTTGGGAATTATCCTGAGTGACATTACAACGACAGATATAGGCCATTTTACATCAGCACATAACATGCAGAACTGTGTGGGAGATACTGTGGTCTACAATGTAAACTATGGTCCATGCTTAGTGGCAAAGCCCCAGGATGTGTATATCCATTGCAGGTGATGTGCCACAGTAATGAAAGATGTTTATGTGGGATGTATTGGGAGGTGTGGGGGGTGGGGAAAATGGGAATCCCTGTAAATTTTGTGTAACATTTATGTAATATAAGCGTCTTTTAAAATATAAAATAAATAAAATTTAAAAAAAGAGAGTGCAAGGGCAGGTTAGATTTAATATAATCAATTATAAAAATTAGATAGCACAGCAACAAGTATTTATAAATATATATAATAATTTAACTATAATAGAAGTTAATTCTAATTCTAATGTTTATATTATAGTTCTAATTATTGGACATAATAGTCTCTAAGAATGAAATAAATTATTGGTTTAGTAATTTCATTTCCATTTAGGCCATAATTCTTTCTAGATAACCAAATTCCTATCTGGGAATTTACAGCAGAAAACAATTTGCCAACTCAGAATTTTATGAGGCAGAAAAACTCAAAATCTTGTACAACAGTATTCATGCAAAATCATTATTGACCCAGATAGATTATTTTAAAGAGTATGAATAAGAAAGGATTAAAGAAAAATGAAGTATCCAAAAATGTATCTCTTCTCCAGTCCTCCTCAATTAAAAGCATGTATTTATTTTGTATGAAGAAAATAACAGAATAGGGATCACAGGAACAATTTGCCAGTTGCACTGAGTAATTATTGGTCATATACTATACAGTTGTTATTTTACATTTATGTGGTCTACTCCAGCTCCTTTTTGGTTACTATTTGCATGGAATACCTTTTCCCAACCTTTCACTTTTAACCTGGCTGTGTCCTTATGTCTAATGTGGGTCCCTTGTAGACAACATACAGACAACTCACATTTTTTAATCCATTCTATCAGTCTACATCTTTTGATTGGGGACTTCAATCAATTAACAGTCAGTGATTTTATTGTAAAGGCATTACTTACTTCACCCATTTTGTCCTTCAGCTCTCTGTTGTCTTATCGTTCTATTGTCTGTCTTCTTACCCTTTAGTTTACCCTTCCCAATAATCTTCATTTCTAAACTCTTCTCCAAATCTCTTGCCCTTGTTTATTCCTTTCAGCCTGCAGCACCCTCTTTAGTATCTCTGGAAAATCTTCTCTTTTGGTAACATATTCCCTCAGGTTTTGTTTGTCTGTGAAGACTTTGAACTCACCTTCATTTTTGAAAGACAACTTTGCCGGAAACCGAATTCTGGGCTGGCAGTTTTCTCTTTCAGTACCTTAAATATATCATACCACTTTCTTCTCTTCTCCATGCTTTCTGATGAGAGGTTGGCACTTAATCATATCAAGTTTCACTTGTATGCGTTCCTTTGCTTTTCTCTTGCTGCTTTCAGAATCCTCTATTTATCTCTATTTGTCAATGATGGCCAACAAAGGCACTCAGGGCTATGGTTCAAGGCTTGCGTCTGAAGAAGAATCAGTAGGCAGAGAACAATGATCTGTGGTTGAAGCATAAGCCTGGACTGAGGATGTTCCTCCAGGTGCCTGTCATGCCTGGAGTGGCCAGCCTTTTAGAACAGAGGCAGGCCTTGGGGTCTGGGCCTTGGAAAAACAACAGAGGGACTCAGACTTGATTTACCAGCCAAGGCCACGTACATTCACTGGAAGGTTTCATGCCTTAGGATTGAGCCACTTGCAATACTTTAGCAACTCTTCAAAGTGACACACGAAAGACTGCAACAAGTGTGTGAAGCAGTCCCTGCTGAGGTGTGATCTGAGCAAGTCACCCTGTGTTTAGCACAGATTTGGAAGGTGGAGAGAGTCAGGGCTTGGGCCTCAATGAGGAAGACTGTTCCATAGTAGGCCTTTTGAGAGAGGTCCTGGGGAATCTCTCTTTTCAGTAGTTGGAACTTTAGAGGCTATTTTTGCATGGAAAATTTCTCGTTTTAGATTAAAACACTGCAGTTTTATTCCCTGTGCATTGAAAATGAATGTATTCTTCCTGTTACTCATTAGAATATTTGCTTGCTAAGCTAATACCCTGAAGCCAATTCTGATGCTGACTGTATTTATGAATAAAGTTTTAATGGGCCACAACATTGATTCTTTATTTATATTGCTTCTGGCTGCTTTCATTCTACTCCTGCTGATTTGAATAATTGTGACTGAGATTTTCGTGTATGCAAAGCCCAACCTCCTTATTCTCTGGCTTTTAACAGAAAAGTTTGCTGAGCCCTGCATTAGATTGTCACTTTTTAAAAGGCACAAAATGACCTTAGTCACTTTGTGCCATTAGGCCTAAGTCTGGGCTGGGCACATTGTAGAAATTGACCATGCATTTTTGATTGAATAAATGATTGGAAGTTTTGGAGTTGTCTTAAAAAAAAATAAGATATACCAAGGCCTGTCAAAATAGTACATGTACTGAGTATGCGGCTGAGATTCAATTAGTGCCATTCCTACTCAATCATATGATACCTAATGAGCAAACTTACACAAATATTCCTCATATTTCTAGACCACAGATTTTGATTGTTTTTCTGAGTTGTGAAAATTGTAAGGACCTTTTGGGAGATTATGATAAGTGAGGGTGGGGTCTGTACTTGCCTCTGCTGGGCATGGGCCACACATGCTTCAGGTATTGTAATGCGTAGGAAATTCCTGCAAAAGCCTTATCCTTCCACATCCCATTCAGCTTCTGCAGGTCCTTCTGGATGTTCATGCAGATGAGAAATCAGTCCACACAACTGCTTGGTCACAAGATAACTCCTTTTTTTTGGCCTGCTTTCAGTAGTGAGACACGTTTTGTTGTCTATCCAAAGTGCATGGACTTTTTTTTTTTTTTTTTTTTTTTTGCCAGTGAGTCAAATGCCTTTATTTATTTATTTATTTATTTATTTATTTATTTATTTTTTATTATGGGTAAAAATCAAAATTCTCACAATACATACAAACATTTGAGTGCATGGACTTTATACACAGAAGCTCCAGGGTTTGAATCAGAGCCCTGCTACTCACCAAGCACCTGAATTCAGTCACGGAGCTGACCTCTTCTGCTCTGCAGGGAAACCTGAAAAGCCCTACCGATGCCAGGAGCAATAAGCCTGTGGGTGCACATATTAAAGTCCTTGGGCTGCTCTAACAAATTACCACAAGCTGTTTGGCTGAAAACAACAGGCTGTTTTCTCTCACAATTCTGGAGGTGTCAGCAGGCCAAGCTCCCTTTGTAGTCTGCAGGAGAGACTCCTCCTCGCCTCTTTGGGGCTCTGGTCTTGCCAAAAACACTTGGCATTTCTTGGCTGGAGGCAGCATATCTCCAGTCTCTGCCTCCTCTGGTGTACTCCTCTGTGTCTGTGCCTCTGTGTCTGAATGTCCCCCTCACAAGAACATCTGTCATACTGGGTTTAGGGCTCCCCTTAGTCTAGTATAACTCATCTTGATTAGCTTACATATGCAAAGCCCTGTTTCCCACTAGTTCAAATTCATACCAACACATACTTGGTGTTAGGACTGAACATCTCTTTTTCAGGGGCCACTATTCCACCACATTGGCTCACCCAGTACCTGGAGCACAGGTGAAAACATTACCTTCCCTGCAAAAGTGAGGACAGTGATCCTACTGACCCTCTCAGCTGTGACTTTTACTCCCAACTGCCTCATATGAATTAGGAGCTGCAGAGTGGTGGTGGGTTCTTTCTTTATTTCTAAATCTCCTTGCAAAATCATAAGGCACATAAATAGTGGCTGATGTTTAGGGATTCAGGTTGTATAACACCTGCTGAGTGATGCTTCCCCTTATGTTTAATGAGTTTAGGCCTCTTGTCCTCCTATTAGCCCACAGACAGGCCATGGAGGGACCTTATTCAAAATGCCCGTGGATGGGAGCTACCACATTAGAGTTTGCTGATGATGGATATCTGCCAAAGTGTTAAGTAGTGCTCTGATGCCGATGGTCTCAGAAGTTTGTGCTCATCTCATAGCCATTTTGTGCTTATCTTTCCACTTGCTTAATGGAAGGACAGTTGGACAGTCCTTGACGGACCATAAAGCATTTTATTTAGATATTTTGGGGGACAGTCTGAAAGTAATAACACAGACTGTAAAAACTAGTGAATTTTGTTCAGACAATCATTGCTTTCTGCCTAAATTCACAAAACTTTAAGAAAATCTGATTTGCAGTGTGTATCATTCCTCTATACAGCACACACAAACACACACTCATACTCACACTCACACAACCCTACACACCTTAATCTTATTCAGGAATTCTGGGAAATGCAGCGTGTTTGAGCTGGAAGTTCTTGTAAGTTTATTTATTGCAAGATTCTCTTTCCACAGATACTCAAAATGTGAGTAGAGCTGCAGCAGTCTGATATAAAATTAATAATAGACTTGGAATTAAACATATGTCCCCATCCTCTGAAGATTCTATTTGTACTCTGTGGCAATTGAAGGAGAATGTTTGTCTATTGGCAATATAAAGGGATATTCAGAAAATGAGCACAGTGCCATCAATTATATGGGTGGAAAAATCTATGCAGTGAGTTCCCTGGATGGATACACAAATAGGATAATGTCAAGTAATAAGTGTCAAGGGTATGGGGAGTGAGGGTCCAGTTCTTAGGAAAGGGGAGACAGGGAAGCCTTTCTCTTTCTGTTCACTCCCTCCTTTAGGATAGAAAATATGACTCTGGTGTGGACCCTCTCTATACCCTTCCTGGATCTTCTCCTCAAGAATTTTGGAATTCAGAAATCTCCTCAATTAACTTCCCAGACTCTCTTTCTTCAACAATAGTGGTTATGTGCATCTGCTTGCATTTGGAATAAGACCACCTTCCCCTAGTGGTGTCAATTTTCCATGCTCAGCTTATTGACCCATCAGCAACATTTGACTGTGTTGATCACTCCCTCCTCCTCGACTAAGGCTGAGCTGGGCATGGGACTTCTTGTGACAGAAACTGTTATGAAAAGCAGCGTGAGTTCAGCCCTGGTACAGTGAAGGCACAGGGTCATGACAAGGCTGCATGTTGAATTCTGGGTCACCGCTGTCTCCTGACCTTCTCACTATCCTACAGGTTTTTGTTATCAGTCTCCATAGTCTTTCCTCTTGTCCTGGGCATGTTGTTGTTGGAGATTTCCTGGTCCAATTTTGGTCCTCTTCCATGCACTCCATGCAGTCCTTGGGAATCTTATCCAGTTTTAGCACATTAAATACTATTTACTCCGGTGGCAGTTTGGAGCTTTGCACCTCAGAAAAATGTGGCCTTAAACTTAACCCATTGCTGTGGGAGTGAACCCTTGTAAGTAGGACCTATTGATGAGGTTACTTCAGATAAGAGGTTGCCTAACTGAATCGGTCTGGGTTCTAATCCTATTACTGAAGACCTTATAGGGATGGTCACAGAGAGGGAGAAGTCAGGCGGGACAGCCAGAAGCTGAATGTCATCAGAACCCGGGAGGGAAGTGAGAATCCAGGAGAGGCTGCCATGTGCATTTCCATTTCACAGAAAACCCAAGGGCCAAGTATTACTGGCATCCAGTCCGTGAATGCCACAGTGTTCTGGGAGAAAACATTGTCCCTGCTGATGCCTTGAATTTTTACTTTTCCTAGCCTAAATCTGCAAGTCATTATATTCTCATTGTTTAAGTGAACCCAATGCATAGTATTTTATTTTCACATCTAGGAAACAAAAACTTCTCCCCATCTCTCCTGAAGACTAATCATGTCTCTCTGCTGAACTTTGTATATCCACATATTTACCCAATAGCTCTGCATGGAAGTCTAATATATGCTGCAAATATTTTATGTGGCAATGATTGTCTCCTCAATCTCTCAACCACTACTTCCTCCCTACACATTCCATCTCAGTTGAAGGTAACTGCATCTTCCCATTTAAGCACACACTTTGGAATAATGTTCACTCTTTTCTCTTTCTTACATGTACAGACACTCTATCAGGCAAATCAGTTGTTCCTACCGTCAAAATACACCAGAATCTGACCACCTCTCGCAGTCCGCATTGCTACCACCTGGTCTGAGACACAATCACCTTCCACCGAGATCACTGTAAACGCCTTGTCACTACACTCACTGACTCTTTCCTCTCTGCCCTCACATAACCAGAGTGTTCCTTTTAAAATAAAAGTTTATAAACTACAAACTTGTTTAAGTATAGTTTTTAAAAGTAGTTAGATCCCATAATTCTGCCCAGAACCCTCTAGTGCTTATGTATTTCACCCTGAGTAAAAGCTAAAATCCCTTCACAAACTCATGTGTCTTTCATGCTCAGTTGTACTGCTCACTTCTCTTTCAGCATTAACTCCCATCAATTTTCCCTCTCTCTCAATCCCTTGTTGTGTCTTGACCTCTTTGCAGCTCCTAGAGGAACCAGGTATATACCTGCCTTAGGGCTTTCCCAAAACACCAGACCTCATATATATATATACCTTACTTCTTGTCTCCTCCAGGTCTTCGCTTAAAAGTCATCTTTTCAAGAAAAACTGCTCTGACAACTCAATTTTAAAATGTTACCCATGTGAAATGAATAAAAATACATCTTGTATTTTTAATCTAAAATTTGTTATAATTTTCTTTCTGTATTTTCGCCTCAGTAAAAACCCCTTCTGTACACATACTTGGTCTTTCTGGTGTCCCAATACCTTGCATGTACAGTTAAATGGTCTGAGGCAAGGAGGGATCGTTATGGCTTCAGGAGTGGCTAACCAGACCCAAATGTTGCAAACTGAACCCAGTTTATCTCTGTGTCTCTCTTACTCTCTTCTCTACCTAGGCTCCATTCTCAGGCATCCCATCCAAATGTATAAATGATTGCAGCAACTCCTGGCCTTCTATTCTCCCAGGATTAAGTCCAGAAGAAAATAGTCTTTGCCTTCATCCCACAACTATCCTAGCCATTATCTTTGATTGAGTCAAGTTCCCATCTCAGAGCCAACCATGTGGACTGAGAAATGGGATGTAGGCACGAGGAAGTTCAAAGTGGTTCTGAGGATCCTTGAGATCCCCTTCATCCAAAGCTCTTTGGGATATCTGTGAGGCCCTTACCTTTCCAAACATGTATCTTTGTGGGAGCTTAATCTTCTTTATATAATTCAACCAAACAACAGAGTGCGAGAGATTATATGCAAAAGAAGATATGACATTCTTGTTGTCTATTTGATCCAGAGTTGCAGTGATTTTGAAAATGTAATCAATGCCCTTCTTCTTACGTCTTTTGTTTTGATATAGTAAACAGTGTTACATTTTTAAAAGTGAGAATTTTATATTCATATTTAATAGATTCATTATTATCATTAGTAATGGAATTATGAGCAAATGGTTAAGCATTTTGAAAATTTCTCAGCTTTGATATCTAATAAGTTAAATTTGCATAGATATATTCAGCAGAAACTAAGGTTTTTACAGTTCTCAATAAATTTTAGAGTGTAAAGTCATAGCAGAGGGCATGTATTTGAGTCCTGCTGCTATAGAACATAGGGCAAAAAGTTGGAGTGTGTGGATGAGATGAGGGTTGTCCCACACTGACCCCTGATTTTATACCACATTTGGAGCTGCTGCTCTACTTTGTCATTTTGTGAGGTTAGAAGTCAAAGCATGGTTATCTGTCACTAGACAGTCATCCTAGGAAGTGGGAGGAGGATGGTAGTTCGGGCTGATATATCACAACAAAACATCTGTTTTTTGGGGAGTGGCTGTGGCTCAAGCAGCTTGAGCACCTGCTTCCCACATGTGAGGTCCTGGGTTTGGTTCTGGTGCTTCCTGAAAACAAAATAATAAAAACACCCAGCAAACAAATGAAAAAACCATCTCAGAACCGATGTGGCTCAGTGGTTGAGCACCGGCTTCCCACATATGAAGGTCCTGGGTTCAATCCCCAACCCGGTACCTCAAAACAACAACAACAAAAACAACAACAAAAATCTGCAATTGGTCATTCACTCAATGACCTCCCCATTTTCTCAGAATGGAGCTATTGCACTGGAAGTCAAATAATATGTGGTTTTTCTGCAGTGTCTATTAAGAGGTCCTAGATAGCGCCGTGAAGAATCTAAACCTATTTTGTGGTAAATGATGTCTAGTCCTTGGGATCAACTCAGTCACAAACTGATTTTTGTCTATGCCTTCGGTGTAATTAGAAAAGTGCAGAATTTGATGACTTTGGAAATATTGTCCTGTTCCTGTTCTGCCTTCAGTAAGCAGGAAAATCAACTGTCTGTTGAAGTCTTTGTGTACTAAAAATATAACCTTTAACATTTCTTCTACATGTTGAATAAACCTTATTTTAACTGGATCAGGAGCTCCAGAGTGCCTTTCTATAGGAAATCTATAATCTGCTCCACTAGGACTCAAAAGAGTGAGGGTGGAGTCTGCGTTGACAAAAGAACCATGATGGACAGCTGTGTTGAGAGGTACTGGTGATCTAGGGAGGGAGCCCAGTAAGGGAAAAACCACGTTACATCTGCAGCCAGGACCAGCTGCATAATTTGTAGGCCCCCGTTCAAAATTACAGTGAGAAGGTTTTTGAAAAAATATTGTGAAGAATTTCAAGATAGAGACGTCAGAGTCAATATCTCTAGCAATTAGGGAAATGTAGATCAAAACTACAGTGAGACATCATTTCACACCTATTAGTATGGCCACTATTAAAAAAACAATCCAGAAAATTCAAGTGCTGGAGAAGATGTGGAGAAATAGGAATGCTTATTCACTGCTGGTGGAAATTTAGAATAGTACAGCCACTGTGGAAGACTGTTTGGCAGTTCCTGAGGAAGTTAAACACAGATCTGCCATGTGTTCCAGCAATATTATTGCTAGGTACATACCCAGAAGAACCTGAGAGCAGGGACATGAACAGACATCTGCACGCTGATGTTCATAGCAGCATCATTCACAATTGCCAGAAGATACAAACAACCCAAATGTCCATCAACGGATGAATGGATAAACCAATTGTGGTATATGCATACAATGGAATACTATTCAGCTGTAAGAGGAAATGAAGTTGTGAAGCATATGACAATATGGAAGAACTTGAAGAAATTATGTTGAGCCAAGAAAGCTAGACACAAAAGAATAAATTTTGCTTGATTTCACTATAATGAATTAAATATAATGAGCAAACTTATGGATAATAGCTAGACTAGAGGTCACCAGAAGATAAAATGAGAAATGAGAATAGAAAGCTGAGGCTTATTGTGTGCAGAATTGGTGAAAAGTTTGTTGGAAATGAATAGAAATGTTGAAAGCACATTCTAGTGTTTGTAATTAGCAGCGCGCTAATATATGGGTATGTAGTGGTTAAAAGGGAAAGACTGATCACGTATCTCATTAGATGGAAAACTAAAAAATGAAACATGAGACTGTATAGCAGCCGTCGCATGGAAAATGAGTGTATGGTTAATAGTGCATATTTAAGAATGTTTTTCTCTGAAACAGAACAAATGTACCTTAATGTTACAGGATGTTTATGGGAAGCAGATGTGGCTCAAGCAATTGGGCTCCCGCCTACCAAAGGGAGGTCCGCAGTTTGGTTCCTGGTGCCTCCTAAGAAGAGAGCGAGCTGGTGCGAGGGACAGGATCGGCAAGCTGTCTTAAACGATTAGGTGCCTCCCTCCCCCATCAGAGGTCCCGGGTTGAGTTCCTGGTACCTCCTAAAGAAAGGAAGAAAAACAGACACAGCAAGTGCAAACAATGAGGTGGTGGGGAGAGATAAATAAATAAATAAATCTTAAAAAAAAAAGATGGTTATAATAAGGTGATATTTGGGAAAAATACTACCAAACTAAATTATGGACTGTAGGGTATAATACTATTCCTCCATCATTGATTAAAAAAAAAAAAAAAGCTAAGTGAAAGAAACTAGACATGAAGCACTACATATTATTTGATTCCATCTATACTGATTTTTTTTTTTTTTTTTTTTTTTAGATTTAATGTCTTATTTATTTGTTACTCTTAGAAAATCTCATTTTTGACTGGACTCAGACTTTGAGGTAGAAGCTCTCAGAGAGGACAGCCTCCGTCTCTTGGCAATCTGTTCCTGGCGTTTTTCTTTGGCCTCCTTCATTCTCTTGGCCAAAAGTTTAGCATATTCTGTGGCCTCTTCCTTATTTTTCTTGGTACGCTGTTTCTTCAGGGCAATACGCCGACGTTTATGTTGCAGGACTCGGGGAGTAACAAGACGCTGAATCTTGGGTGCTTTGGTCCTGGGTTTCTTACCTTCTTTGTTCAGGGGCTTTCTCACAACATACTGGCGGACATCATCTTCTTTAGAGAGATTGAAAAGTTTGCGGATTCTGCTAGCTCTTTTGGGTCCCAGGCGACGAGGCACAGTAGTATCAGTTAGTCCAGGAATATCCTTCTTTCCTTTTTTTTACAATAACCAAGTTGAGAACACTCAGATTGGCATCCACAATGCAACCCCGAACAGATTTGCGCTTTCTTTCTTTCTCCAGTCCTCCTTGGTCTATAACACGAATGCCCCTTACTCAGTAAGAGGCGGACACGGCCATGGGTCAAGACACCCTGCTTCATGGGGAAACCTTGTTTGTCATTTCCGCCACTGATTCGGACAACATAACCCTTCCACTCTTCACCCAGAGCGTCAGCAGCAACTTCTGTGGCCATACGCTTCTCATAAAATGTACGAAGTTTGCGTTCATCGTCCACTTCAATGAGCTTCTGGCAGCCAGTGGCTGGGAAGGAGATGTTCAGCTTCATGCTGAAACAGCCGATCGCCTCCGAGGAGCCACGAAAAAGAGCTATACTGATTTAAATACAAAAAAGTTTACAAAAAATTAAATAGAGTAGCAGTTATGTATGGCAAGGGAAGGATAGATGGATAGAAAGGTGACTACTAAGGGGCAGGGGTTTTTTCTTCTTGGAGTAATGAAAATGCTCTAATATTGATTGCAGTGAAGAATGCACAACTGTGATTATTCCAAATACCACTGAGTGTACACTTTAGATGGACTGTATGGTTTATGATAATGTTTCAATAAAATCAATTTTAAAAATTATTTTAATAGTAAGCCTCTTCTAAGTGTGGGGCACTCTGAGAGTGCACAGTTGTATGACCTTGAAACTGATCTAGTTAATTGTAAGTTGTTACAGAATGGCCCCCAGTCAAAATTGCTATGGCCACTCACCTCTGGTGTAGTCCCCTCTCACCATGCCTCTGGACTGGCTTTGTGACTTACCTTGACCAACAGATTGGGGCAGAAATGGCCATGTAAAATGCTGATATAGGCCTTGCTGCTTCTGATTTCAGTCTTGGAGCCCAGAGCATCATGTAAAGAAACTCAGCTCCCCTGCTGGAGAGAGAGGTAAAGTGAGCGGTTCTGAAGAACGAATAACCATAAGGAGAGATAGATGCCCTGACGTTCCAGCCATTCCAACAGATCCACCAGGCTGATGAGTGGAGTTCCTTTTGAATTCATCAGCTCAAATGACAGCTGCAGTAGCATGCCCAGATGACACTATCTGGAGCCAAAATAAGCCATCTGAGGTGACACTAGGCAACCCAGCGAGAACTGAGATATTAAATATTGCTGTTGTAAGAATCACTTAATTTTCTGATACTGTTACACAGTCAGAGTCAAATGGAAACCTCTCTGTGCAGTCCACCAATCACTCAGGCAGTTCCTAACATTGGCCTCCTCCTCTTCTGGATATTGGAGGCTTTACTCACCTTCTACCAGAGGGAATGACAGTCTCCATGTATTCACCTGAGTTTCCCACTCCTTGTGAAACATCATTTTCTCCATGGAGTCGTGATTACACCTTTAGTTCTTATATTATCTATTTGTTGACAGCAAATCCCTTTTTTAAAAAAAAAAAAATCTATTTTTGTCACATAATCATACATAACGTTCCCCGTTTTAATCACTTTCAAGTATATAATTCAGTGGAATTAATTACATTCACACTGTTTTGCTACTATTATGACCATCCATAGGAGACCTCCTACGACCTCAAACAGAAAGTCTGTAACCATGAATCACTAATTCCATTCTCTCATTTGCTCACCCTGCCCCTGGGAAGCCAGTACTCCATATTTTCTTGCTCAGTAATAGTAGGTGAAAAAGATGTGATCTACTCACTTGACTGGCTCTCCATTGTGGTCATCCTGCTACCACTATTTGTCTAGAGAAATCATTTCACCCAGTTTTGCTTCACAAATAACTTGTATATACTGAAATAATTGAAGTAGGCATTCGTCTTCTTATGTGATGATAGTAACTCATGTTCAAGACATGAATGAGAGTAAATTCTTCCATATTTCCACATGCATTTTAAGAAAGAGATTTACTGACCTAAAGTTTTAATTGAAAACAGAGGTCCTACTGGATAATATGAATTGAGCATGGGGGCATAATTTCAGTGCCCACATAACTACTTGTTGCCTCACCCCTTGCATAAATCAGAGGTAACAAGGCTCATAAAATCTTATTATCAGGCAAAAAGAAACACAGGCGTTTGTCTAGATTCCCTATATCTCATCTCGTCTGAGCTGATTGTGTGCCTTCGTCTCTGGGTCGATCAAGTCTAGCCTTTGGTACTAATCCTACTCTTGGCTAATTGAGCCTCTCCATCTATGAGATATCCCTCAAGTTTCTTTGCCACTTTTTGTTTTGTGCCTCCTATCATGAATCCCCAAGTTTAGTTGTGATCCCTGCAGGTGGATTCTCTGAGGCGGGTGGTTCCTTGCTCAGAGTTGCTTCTTAGTTTCACTCTGAGTAAAAGTGAAAACCCCTACAAAGTCATATGCCCTGACATGTTCTGTCGTTCCACACACTTACCTATCAGAACTAACCCCTTCTATTTTCACATGTACTCCTCCACTGTAGTACCTGGAAGTCACCAGGCCCCTCTTCACTTTAGGACCTCTATGGTCCCACCCCATATCTGCATGGCTAACTGAATATCCCCTGTACATCTTTGCATAAAATTCTTCTCAAGGAAAAATATTTCTACTACCTTATTTAAAAACGCTATCTTGTGGAAATAAGTAACACATCATGAAATTCTAACATAAAAGTCACTTTAATTTTCTTCTCAGTTTCTAGCATCACTGAAACCCCTTCTCTCCATACACTTGACCTTTCTGGTGTCCTCAGAGCCTGCATGTACCTTTAAACTGTCTGAAGCAATAAGGGCTAGTTATGGCTTCATAAGCACTTACTAGAACTCCAATGATGAAAACAGAACCCAGTTTCTCTCTGTTTTTCTATTACCCTCCCTTCTATCTTCATTTCAGTCTCAGGGAGATGTCCCTTCCTTATTTATAAGATGATTACAGCAATTACAATGCAGGTATTACTACCACACACCTTATCTTCTTTCAGGACCTATTTTAGGTCCAGCAGAAAATAGCTCGTGTCTGCATCCTCTAACATTCCAAAACAATGCCTCTGATTTGGTCAGGAATCTGTCTCAGAAACCACCTCTGTGGCTGAAGAATGGGATGCATGTCTTGAGTAACTCATGACTGGACCTGTTGCAGCCAGTCCATCCAAACAAAAGATTGGGACAGGATAGAGGGTTGGTTTTGCGAAGGAAACAGGGATACAGTTCCCAAAAGAGGGAGTGAAGTCTCTCCCATGACAAAACAACCAACATTCCCAACCCTGCTCTCTCTACTTGGTGCATCCTGCAGCGGGTCACCACTCTGACCGCAGTGCTTTATCCACCTCCGCACCTGTTATCTTTCAACATGGATCCCGGATCCCTGGAGTGACCGTCCTGAGGGGAGGGGCTTCATCTGGGTAATTATGTGTTCCTTTTCCCAGTTCCTAGCAAGCATCGAGTAGACTAGGACAGCTATGTGCTCTCACCTTTGGAGGATGCTCTCTGGGTTCAAGAAGCAGAATTTCCCATGAGCTTGTCTAACACAACTCTTGGTGGTGCTGACCCTAAACGCTCTGAGGGTCTGATCTCTCAAGGTTCTTTTTCAGTCCCCTCTGACTCTTCTTTGTCTCCACAACCGCGTGGGCTGAAAACGGCCTCCTTCGCAGGGGCGGGAGGTGACATTCGGAGCGATTCCGCCAGGTCAATAGAATCAAATCCCGGGACTTCGTGGCACATCCCTGGAAGGACCTCAGTCTGGAAGCGAGGGAAAGGGCAGCAGGGGCGACCAGGACCAGGGGCGGCGCCCGCAGGTGCTCAGCCGGATTCCCCTCGGCCTCCGCTGTACCTGCCGGCAGGAGGCGCTGCGGCTCCTTGTACCCGTGGCCCAGAGCCTACAGAAGCCATTTCTCCTGGTTCTTACTGGAGTTGGTCTGGACTCCCGAAAGCTTTCTTAAGACGCTGAATTAAACTGTAGGGGAATGAGCACAGGATTTAACTATCTCAAAGCATATTAACTTCCACAGCACAAGGTTCTTACCCTTGTTCAGCTGACTAGTCCCCGGCTATCTCCTTCTACCTAGCCGCCTTGGGATATTTCCTCTCTTCCTCCAAGGTGAGAAGGACCAGGGCAGACTCAGGTAATGAGCATCCACTGGGTGTCATGAACTCCCAACACCACAGGAGGGGATGTGGAGGAGGAGGTAGGGGCAGGAATGAGCGGACACGGGCAGCGGCTCTCTATTTTTCTGTTGGAAGATGAGGGGTGGGAGTTTCCAGTTCAACTCTAAGCTGCAGCGTTATTTTGGTTACTTTATGTAATCATTTCTTGTTTAAACTTTCTCTGAGCAGGGATCCTTTTTTGGGCAGGCTGAGAAAGGGCTTCAGGGAGTTGTCTGCCTGACTTTTTTCTTTGTATATACAGATATGATGAACGTTCATGTGGCAATTAGTAAATGCAGACATTAGGGATGTATATTGTCTATAAAAAGAATGTCTCCATTTAAGCCTCCTCTGGTAGGCACTGTTTTGTTTTTCCAAAAACAACACTTATCCATTTCTTTGTATCCTTTCACAATCCATTCTCATATACTATACATAAGTACATTAAAATATAGATGCATATGGGCATGTGTTAGATGTATGCATATTTCCTCCATTTCCCCACATATATCAGCATTCTATGCATAGTGTTCTACACCATATTTCTTTCCCACTGATAGTATATGTTGTTGATATTCCATGTCATTAGCAAGATATACATGACATCATTCTATTTAATGCCTGCATTGTATTCCAGTGTAAGAATACACCATCATAGTTTAACCAGTCCCACATTGAGGGGCATCCTGTTTCAAAATTTTATCCTTGAATAAAGGGGCTACCACAAGCTTCATGTATTTATCCAGAGCCCAATTTTTGCCGATAAACTCTCTCATATACAATCAGTGTTCTGAGGACCTGATGTACTGAAAGTCACAGGTGGTTGTGGGGTGGTGAGGAGCTGTGTGTTGACAACACCAAATTCTTTCAGATGCACATGTGTGTCATTGACCAAAGGAAACCTGTGAACGTGAAAACGGTCACCATAAAACATCAAACGCACCTCATTTTTCCATGTAATGGGAATGTGGTAACATCTTTGCCTGTAGGAGTCAACATTATTGGGTCAAAGTCTTACTGAAAAGAGTAAGTGCAATGCCTATTTTTATATGTGATAGAAATATAGACTGGGAAGGAAAATCTGACGTTTTTCAATTTACATTGTGACTATTGTATTGAAAGCTCTGCTTTTCAACCAATATGGAAAGGCCAAGATCTCCATTTAAATGGACTCATTCAACCATCTCCATAGTCTACAACGCAAGTATTATTACTATTTTACGGACGAGTACTCCTAGACCCAGACAGTGATGTAATAGCAAGTGGTAGCAGAACCAGGAATGTCTCCCTCCAAAGCAGTTGTGTTTTCCATCATTTTGGGCTGTCTTTTGGAGGGAACACAGTTCTACACTAGGGTTAGGATGAAGTTACCCATTCTTGTTGCCTCTTATTCCTCATCTCTAAGGTGGACATAATTATCTAAGCAGACCTACCTTCATAAGGAGGGTTTTGTTTTCTAGGTCATAATATTGTTACGTTAATAAGATATGTTCATAAAACATGAGAGACAGAAAGGTTCTCCTTTCTTGTGGAACTTATTGCTCACACCCCCATTTTACCTGTGTTAAAACTTACCATATAAACTATATTTATGATGTAATAAAATTATTTTTGTCAATGTTATAGACACAAGCGTTTATATTGGCAAGTGATACTTCTAAGTACCTGAGCTACATGGTTTTCTCACAACATACACAGTTGCTGCTGAGCTGCTCCTTTAGCTTCTCCTATTCATCCACACATAGGAATATCAGTGCTTTGGTTTGGCTTTCCACTAGTCTTATTCAAGTAAAGTGATTGTCAAGTTGTGTTCTTAGAAGCTTCATAGTGTTTATAAGATTACCCTCCCAACAATAGGTCTTTGTGAGGGTAGATTTGCTTTTTTATAATTCAGCCAAACAAAATAGATTGAATGTAAGCATGGGTACTGGAATCCAGATGTCTGAGCCAGCTATTAGAAATTTTCAAAAGTGTGAAAAAGTGACATTCTTCTCACTAGATTTTTTTAGATAATAGGGTTGTTTTATGAAATATATATTTATGTTGGCAAGTAATAGTGTCGTTATTATTAAATGAATCAATAAATTAGGCCACATCAGTAGGACGTTGCATCCACGCCCCCCTCAGGGAGACTCACACTGAAACCGCACCACAGAGAAGAGAGGTTAGTGTTTCAAACACAGAGGAGGTTGGTCTTGGGGAAAATGAGAAGGCCCCAGGAAGAGAAACAAGCGTTTGCCTACAGCTGGCCTTGTGGAGATAACAGAGCAGCTGAACCCAGAGAGAGGCAAGCCCCACGAAGAGAGGAGACCAGGAAACCTGAACTCTTGGCAGATGTCAGCAGCCATCTTGCTCCAACACGTGGCAGTAAACTTTGGTGAGGGAGGTCACTTGTGTTTTATGGCCTGGTAACTGTAAGCTTTTACCCCAAATAAATACCCTTTATAAAAACCAAAAGATTCTGGTATTTTCCATCAGTACCCATTTGACTGACTAATAAACCACCCAATTTTAGATGTAAATATCTTTTAAATACTGAGATACCTGAAGTAGGCATTGATCTTCTCATGTAATTATAGTAACTTAGACTTGAGACATGAATGTCAATGAACTCTGCCATATTCGTGTGCATTTTAAAAATAAATTTATTCAACTAAACAAAGGTTTAATTGAGAACAGAGGTTCTGCCAGATAACTTGAATTAAGGATGAGGACACAATTTGGGTGCTCTCAACCCTACTCTTTGCCTCCTTGCCTTGTGTAATTCAGAAGTAAACCCAGCTCATACATTCTCAGTATCAGGCAAAAAACAGCTACAGCGTCTGACCTAGATTCCTAGTCTCTCACCTCCCCTGACCTGACAGCAGTGCCCTCTCTCTTTGATCAGTGCAGTGCTTCCTGTGGAATGAATCCCACCGTTGGTTAATTAAGATGAGTGATCGACTTGGATATCCTTGAAGGTGGAGGGCTTTCCTCTGTCTGGGTCTTACATGCACGGTCTGCTAGTCTGGCCGGGATCCCTGCAAATGGATTTCCCTTAAGTTGAGGAATTGCAATCTTGACACTCCCAGAACTACCTCCACCCAGAGTTGCCTGCCCTGACATGTTCCTGATTTTCAAAATATAAAATAAAATGAAAAGAATAACAATGAGACCTGACCTTCTACTTCGTGTGTGGCTTTTACCAAATGTGTTATACGTATTAGCTGCATTTACTCCTTCAAGACTTCTTTGCGAATGTGGTATTATTATGAGTAGTTTATCAAATCAGGAACTGAGGCTTGGGGAAGATAAGGAGGCTCCAAGGAACTTGTCCTTGGACTAGGCTGACATTAAAAATTAACTTCTTCCTCACTGGTCACTGTTGTGCTAGCTAAGGATTCAGTTCACTCGAAAAACCTTGGATGGCCATTGCACAGGAGGGTTGTGAGCCAAACCATGATTTCTTCTGTCACAAGGCACAGAAGCCTCCAGGTTCTGCTTTGAATCATCAGGTCCCCAGGGAAAAGGAGGGACAAGCTGCCTGAGACCCAGCAGAATCCTCAGCACAGAGACTGGGGAAGGTGTGCAGCTTGGGGATGGACAGGAAGATGATGGGAAAGGCATGGAGGGGCAAGAAGAAAGGACATGGCCACAAGGTAGGAAGTAAGATGAGGATTCCTAGTGAAAGAATGGTGGTGTGATTTACTGAGATGAGGAAAATGCCTCTCCCTCTATTTCCAATCTTCCACCATGCCTGTATACTACCACGAATACATCATGAATCAGTGTCCTTTTCTACTCTTCCCTACTATTACCATGCCATTATTCGGCTTGGGTATTGTGTGTTCCTTATTGGTATTCTTGCTTTTATTCCTGTTCCCATAATAATTGCTTCCTGCCAGGTACCTAGGTTGATCTTCTAAACTCTTCACACTACAATTTAAACTCATTTACTCCCACTTAGAAATATCTTTTTACTTATGTCTCAACTGGCACGAAAGGACTGAACCTCATTTTCCCTTATCATTGATGCTCATTGTTATTAATGTTTTTTTTTCCTACTAGGCTACACTTTTATTTTTCTAACATGCCAAACCTATGCTCATCTCAAGGCCCTTGAACAATCTTTTTCTCTACTGGGATGATTTTCCCCTTGGTCTCTGCATGGCTGTTTTCTCATCTTGTTCAGATTTCTTTCCCTCTGAGGGGCCCTTCATGCTCATATTCTCCAGTGCTACTTCCACAACCCCCATCCAGACCCTCCCCATAATACTAGTCTATCTTATATTCTTCCTGTCAGTTATCATTGGAAATGATCTAATATGTTTAATGCATACACCCAGGAGAATGTGAGCATCGTGAGAGCAGAAAGTTGTCTTTTTTAACTTTGCATTATCAGTATCTTTGATCCTTACCTGGAACACAATGCCTGCTTAATAAATATCTGCTGGATGAATGAATGAATGAATGAATGAATGGGAAAGGGATGAGGACACAAGGTGGGCAAGGTGGGTGATTGATCCTTTTTTCTGGTGTTTGAACAGTGCTGTGATTCTGACTGAGAGGAGACATATTAACTGGTGACTGAGGTACAGAAAATTCATTTTTTCCTTTCTTTCAAAGTACATGTGATTCTTTGTCATATCCTAACATGCCCTGCTGTTCCAAGGTTGTTGAAAGTGTGAGCTCTCTTCATACTACAGAATATTTTACCTCAGGTCCATGGCTTCTGTTAAGCACTGTAATTTCCTAAATCCAGTGTATACTCATCGTACCTTCAGCCAACAGACTTGCCTGAAGATAAAAACAAAACAAAACAAAACAAAAAATTCCACCAGTGCCTTCTCCAGAGTAGCACAGATGCAGCTGCTATCTGTGGTTCAAAAATGAGCAAGACTTCCTGTCATAGATAGGCATGAGGTTTGGGAAGTTTGCTCTCCCTGAGGCATTGGAATTGGAGTTGAGAAAGGAGAGCAGGAATCCCAGGCCCTGGGACAGAGGTGCAGATATGATGACCTGCCACCTCTATTCCATTCTCAGCCAGGCACTCCAAAAAGATCCACCCTCTCACCGGAACAATCACTTGAATGGCTTCACATGACCACAGCAGACAGGGGGCTTTCCCAGCCTGTTTCCTGAGTGCAGCCCTGTGAAGGAGTCAGGCAGGGGTTCACATGATCTTGGTCCTGATTTGTCAGTTTCGATTTCCTAGTCATAGAGCCTGTGCCTCTTCCTAACCTGAGCTTGAATGAGTCTTTGTGTCATGGCTGGGGACAGTTATGAAGACCAAAATAGCCAAAAGCAGAATTGCCTATGATTAGGGACCCCATTTTGGTGTCCTCCCCCCTGTCCCTTCACCCACACCTGAGAAGCTTCCCTCCTTCTCCAGGACATTGAAGTTGTGAGCAAAGGTGGTCTCCTCTTTCCAGGTACTGTTAGAATCTGCCCACATGGCTGCCTGGACAAGGTAGTTCAATCCACATTTGATTCAGCTCTGGTCCACCCCGATTATAACCATCATAACTGGAGATGTGGTGAATTTTTTAAAAATTATCTCTGAGGCTAATTTTTTTCCCTTTTTTTTATTGGTCATCTCATTTCTGGCATTTAATTTTTCTTTTATTTTTCTCTTTTTCAGCATAAGGTTCACTTCAAACAAAAAAATTTATAGTTTATAATTCAAACAGAATCAATCACGTGTGTTTTCTACCCATTCCCTGGAGCCTCTTTACTTCTTGAGAGGGAAAGAGACAGATAACAGTTGAGTCCTCAGCCTCTCAAATGAATGGAGGGAGAGAGAAAATCTGTGCTGCTCATCACACAAAGAGCCTGTTATTCTTCACATGTCTCTATTTCCCACAAATCTAGACTAGAGGAAGGAAAAAAACTCTAGACCAGATTGTGACTAAATCACAGAAGAGGGGTATATTAGTCAGCCAAAGGGGTGCTAATGTGAAATACCAAAAATGGGTTGGTCTTTATAAAGGATATTTATTTGGGGTAGAAGTCCACAGATACCAGGCCATAAAGCGTTAAGTTTCTTCTCTCACCACAGTCCATTGCCACGTGTTAGAGCAAGACAACTGCCGGCGTTTGCCAGGGTTTAGACTTCTGGGGTTCCTCTCTTCCCGGGGCTGCATTTTTCTCCGGGCTTAGCTCCTGTTTCCTCCACAAGGTCAGCTGTAGATGATCAGGCTTGCTTCTCTTCTCCTGGGGCCTTCTTTCCAACATCAAAACTGCTTCTCAAAAGACTGCTTCAACTCTCTTCTTGCCTTGCCTTTTATATTCAATTCCCCACCCAACAAAGGGGTGGGGCTCAACGCCCTACTGACATGGCCCAGTCAATGCCCAGATTAAGAGATCACTTTACAAGCATGATCCAATTATATTTTTGGAATTCATAATTACATCAAAATGGCCAACTGCAACAAAGGGCAAAAACAGATACCCACAGACTTTTAGAGGTTTCATCAAAGAATTTTATTTCAAGAGAGAACAAGTATCTTCAGCTCAGCAAACCTAGAAGCAGTTGAGGGTTGGAGCAATGGGGGCAGATGCTGATAGACAGGAGGATAGTGGGATGAGAGCTTGGCTGTGACAGTGGGGACTGGTAGATGAGGGTTGGCACAATATACTCATGCAGGAGCTTAGATAAGCTTATCCACATGAACAGGAACCACTGGAAATTCAGGAGAGTCCTGTGGACCTTTGAGCTCACAGGCAGTAACGCAGAACTTCTATAACTGTGTCTGTTGATAATTGCACTGTGTGTAATCAGATGAATTTTTTGTTAGGTTACAGTTGGTTAAAGGCACCTGATAAGGGCTCTTGGCAATTTTGCTTCTTATTCTTATAGGTGATATTTGCAGTATTGCAAACACCAGCTACAAGAGCAAATGTTGTGTTTAGAAAAGTATTCAGTACTTTACATTGTCTTCTATAGCCATTAACCACCAGCATTGCATCATCACATTTTGAATGGGCCATTTGCACCTGCTGGATGTTAAATCACTGAGTCCAGGATAATCCCTGATGTGGGGCATGGAATGAGCTCACCATGGCCAAGGGATCTAGCATTACAAGAAGACAAAGTCACCCATATTTGGAACTCTGGTACCTATAATGAAGGAACAAAAGACCTCCCCATTGCCAGCCCAGTCATGGCATGCTCCCTCATGACCGACTCTCAGGGAACTCTGCTGACACTCTGGGGGTGCTATTCCCTGTCACCTCCCTTCCCCAATTGTACGTATGCTCCCTGAACATTTCTTGGTCTCTCTTTTGCCTCAGTGGCTGTCCCCTCCTCACACAGCTTTAGGGCTCATTATCTTGCTCTGCGGGAAGAGATCCAGCTGGTGTCCTGAGGCTCAGGGGCAGCTTGTCTTCACCTCATGGGACTGTAGCTATAAAGCAGCCCCTGGGGGTGGAGCAGGCAAAGGCAGGAGGGTTTTGAGTCTTCTCCTTGAAGAAAACCACAGATTGGTACATGGTCCAGTTGTGTAATCAGCCTCTGTGTTTCTCTCTTGGACCACCAACCCCTACCCAGGGAAAGCCCACTGCTCCTTCTTGTAACTCATTTAATTCCAAGGCATCCTGCTGCATGGCAGAAGGTTGTCACTTGGATCTAGACCCTGTTCATGGAAACATACACTGTCCACAGCATAACCATAGACTTCATATCTCTGTGTGGCTTGAGGCATGACACTGAAGGGCCGCGGTACATAAAGGCAAGCTTAGTATTTGGAAAAAGAGAATCAGGGATTGCTGTTTGCAAAGGAGGAATCCAGGTGCCCCTTTTGTTATTAGTAATCTCCCTGGTTTCTTTTCATGCAAATATACTCCATCTCTCACTTCCTGTGCTAGAGACTTGAGCTTTGAATTTTGCTGCTCAAAATGAGTTTATACAGCTAAAAGACTTCAAAGTGAGTTGGGAGGTCATTCCAGAGGTTGTGCTCATGCACACCTCATTAGGATCTCATTGACTGCCACAGTAAATATTGCCTCAAATAACGGGGCTCCTGAGGGCTCTAGAGACATACAGACACTATAGGCAGCGCTGACAGGTCAGGAGTTTGGCACCCTGTCAGTGGGCTATAATTTGGAATTTATGCTCCCCAGTGTGATAAAGTTGGACTCAGTTGTGTGTTCCTTACATATGGCTCTTCTGCCCCTTCTATTTAAACCTACTGTCAGTACTAGAGTTGATCGGTTTGTTTCCAAGAGACTTAAATCTTTGGGTAAATCCATGTGCCAGCCTAGCCCTGAGTCTCAACAGGTTGCAACATCTATTCTCCAGTTCATTGAACTCACCCATACAACTAACAAAGAGATGATGATGGACAACAATCATCCCAAAGGAACACAAAGTCTACAACTGCAAGCAAGACAATCGCATCCATATGCTCTATGGAATGTAGCCCACTCTCATTTTCAGGTGGAGTGGGCATCACCACCCCAGAATCCTCAGGATTGGGGAATGAACAATGGAATAGAGTAGACTTACTGTCATTCTACTATAGGCGTACTGTTATTCTAGCAACAGAAGAACTTTTATCATTGATGTGGAGACAGTGGTCACCGGAGGTTCTAAACGGAAGGAAAGAGAAAAATAGGTGTAATACGGGAGCATTTTCAGGACATTAGAATTGTCCTGAATGACATTGCAATGACAGATACAGGCCATTATATATCTTGGCATAACTTCCAAAATTTTGTGTGAGAGAGTTTAAACTATAATGTAAACTATAATCCACAATTCCACGACAATGCTCCAATACGTGTTCATCAATTTTAACAAATGTACCACACTAATGAAGGATGGTGTTGATGTGAGAAAGTGTGGGAGGGGTAGGGAGTGGGACATATGGGAATCCCCTACATTTTTTATCTAACATTTAATGTAATCTAAGTATCTTTTTTTTTAAAAAAAATTTTTTTAAGTATATTTTAAAAATCCTGCAGGTGATTAAAGCAGTTAGTGTATGTATCTTTGAGGTGTTTTTCTCTTATCTGCTCCACTTGCACTCAATTTTTCTTGTTTAAAATCTTCACCTGATTGTTGCCTCCACTTTGTGTCAAGTGATATAATCTGAAAACACCCTGAAGAGGGTCTTTTTGTAAAATCAGCCTGAGAATGAACATTTAGTGCCATACAAAGAATCCCAAATTAGGTCTTAGCATTCCTGCATTCTTTTTAATTTGTGCTATTTTCTACACAACAGTTTTTCCTAAGATTGTCATTTACCTTCTGTATTAGTCAGCCAAAGGGGTGCTGATGCAAAATACCAGAAATTAGTTGGTTTTTATAAAGGGTATTTATTTGGGGTAGGTGCTTACAGTTACCAAGCCGTAAAGCACAAGTTACCTTCCTCACCAAAGTTTATCTCCACGTGTTGGAGCAAGATGGATGCCAACATCTGTAAGGGTTCAGGCTTCCTGGGTTCCTCTCTTCACAGGGCTTGCCTCTCTCTGGGCTCAGCTGCTGTGTTGTCTCTACAAGGCCAGCTTTAGACTATTAGGCAAATGGCTTATTTCTCTTCCCAAGGACTTCTGTCTTTCGTCATGACAAGATCCTCTGTGTGCTTACTTCCCAGGGCTCCAGCTCAAGAATTCCCTGTCTCTTCTGCCATGTCGTTTTCTCTGTGAGTCCCTCACCACCAAGGGGGCGGGGATTCAATGTCCTCCTGACGTAGCCCAGTCAAAGCCTTAATCATTATTTAATCAAGTAAAAGTAAAACCTCTGAATCCAATACACTCTAATACACCCAGAATAAAAGACCAGTTTACAGACATAATCCAATATTTCTTTTTGGAATTCATCCATAATATAAAACTGCTACACCTTCCTAAGACCTTCATTTCATGATGTAAACAGAATAATTATTTATTTGTAAAATGTCTATTTATAGACTGGGTACTGTATTCCCAAAAGTATATTAATCACAGTGTACATTTAATGCATGAAACATACTTTTTGTCCCTTAGTAGCTTAGAGAGAAGCAGAAGAAATAATTATAAATGCCTTATTTTATTAAAGAATGAGAGATATAATAACCCTTTGTGAACACAGTTTTTATGTAGCACTGAGGAAGGAAGTTACTTGTCCTGATGATATAAGGAAAGCTTCCAGAAGAAAGGTCCATTTGAGCAGAGCCATAAAGAATAAGCAGGGGTTTGTGAGGAGCTTAGGGAAGTGAGGAAACTGTGGACATGGAAAATTGAATAGAGGCATGGAAGTGTATCACAGTTGTGCAAGTCCTGTGTGCCAAGAGATATTAAACCACTGGTCCAACTTCTAGGTTAGAAAATTGGAATTAGACCCTTAAATGGCAGCTACCATCTCCCTATGAAATGAATCCACCTAAGTTTTTACTACCTTTCTGTATTTCTGTCATCTGAAAATGCAGTAACTTTACTATTGATAACTTTATGTAAATACAGAAACAAATGTTTATAGGTGGTGAAGATATAAAGATGAATTAGATAGAATGTAGACATCTGTGACACTTACAGCCACCCTGGGTAGAAAGATCTGTACTCAAGTGTCTACAATATGAAGCAAAACTCATCTACTGTGGTCGTAGGAGATATATCTGGCTCACTCACCTCTTCTGATCTGTATATGCAATGTTTTCTATTATATTTGGATTTTCCAAATTAGGATAGTTCAGAGAGAAAATTTGCATTTCTGTCTTTCTTTAAAAACTCAGAATATGATCATTGGCTCCCTGGATCTGCGTTACCACAATGAATCAATTCACTAAAGGTGAGGAGCAGCTGCCTTTTTTAAGGCAGCAAAAGGTCAGGGGTCTTCACTGTAGCTACTCCTTCTTACTGACTCCCATCCTGCCTGTTCAACGGTAATTCTTGCCTGGCTCCTATAGAGAGCTGTGCTCATGACTCATCAAGTGTCCTGAGAAACCACCCAATCCAATTCGCAACCATGCACTTCTTTCAAAATTTTATTCAGAACATACCTCCTAATATTGTCCCTTCTGTAGGTTCCTTCTGCACACATTCAACTTCCTGCTATTATTTCTAGAGTTGGTACAAATGACCTACTTTGATATTGAAGATCTTTGGGAGAGGACCAGTTTATTTGAAGCTAGAGTCAGTAGATGCTTATGTTAATTAACAAAATACATAGGAACTTCAGCATGATTTTGTCTTTAGGAGGAAAAATCTGATTCCCATGGGCTCATTCACTGCCCAGTTTAGTGACACATTTCCCATACCACAACCACACTACTACTGAGAGGAATAGCCAGTAATCTCCACAGAATTATGCACTTTGAAATTGAGCAGCATTGTAAAATATTGTCATAGGAATGGACTTCTGCATATTGTGGAAAAACCACTATAAGGACACTGGCCCCAAAGTTGCTCAATATTTCCTTTGTACAGTGTTCACACGCGAAAAAAATGTGATATCCAGCACTTGTCATTTCTTCAGACCCAGGGTACCCTTGCAATATTTATTCTTAACCTACTGATAGGGATATGCCAATCGTGAATATCTTCCTTTCAACAACATTCACTACTGCAGCAACTGTCTATAGGAATGACAATGCATGCTACTTGCCAATAATACATGATCTGCTTCCCCAAACCCTTTCCTTTCAGAAGTAATGCCATACTCTTTTCCTCCTCACTCACTCTTCTATAGTACCATGACTTCTTTGTTCTTTGTTTATCCTGGAAGATACCAGCCACGTCCCCAGAGTTGGGAATCTTTATTCAGAGACAGAGAAATATGTGAGGAAACATAAACTTTACTCCATTTGAATGGAAATGCTCACATTAAAAAAAAAAAAAAATAGTGTTTAAAAGCATGACTGCATCTTTAAGGAAATGAAAATACTTTGTAGGATGCAAGGCATATGGATCGATTTCCTTCAGAAATACAAAGGGGCTGGTAAGTGCCAACATGTTAGTTGTAAGGTTTTAGCTTAACAGATCTTCTTAGGTAAGGAGTAAGAGTCACTTTGGTGTTTGGAAATAGCCTTGTATGATAAGCACGTAAGGGGGCAGATGGGTGGTAGGCACCTCCTTTATTGACAACTCACTTCTCTCCTCTCCTTTGCACACCTCTCACCCAGAGAAAGCAGGGATATGAGGTGGAAGGAGGATTTAGAGAACAGTTGTAGCCATGAGCGCATGGAGAGTTAATTTAGCAAGGAGCAAGAGGGGAGAATTTATGATGTTAAGCGTTTGGGCCAAGAGTTTTTAGGGCTGGAGATTTCCTTCTCTGACCCTGCTCTTGCTTGACCAACTTTCACAGGGAACATGAATCTGATGTGGATCCTCCTACTGCTCCTGAGCCAGACTATTTTTCAGTCCAGCCCTGTCCATCCCAACAGGCCATATAGACAAGCTCAGGCGGTGGTTCCTGGAGGACCCCACAGATACTGTGAGGTGACAATGAGGCCACAGTGGCTGCTCCACAGGGATTAATGCAAGCAGATCAACACCTCCATCCAGGAGGATCTGCAGAACTCCGTCAGTGCTATGCACCAACAGCCACCCCACGCACAGCTGCCACAGCAGTACCTGCGATGTCACTGTCCCTGACAAAGTAGGGCCAGTGCAGGGGTTCCACCCCCCTCCCCTGAAATTAACAAGGACTCCACCGGCCTATCCATGTGGGTTGTTAAGAGGGGGCAGCTGTTCACCTGGATGGCTAGGGTCCTTCTAGAACTGACATGGAAAACAATGATTTGCATCCCACAGCCTACATCTGTCAGGTGCTGCTAACCTCTTCCTGTAAATGCGTCCTCCCTCGCACAGGGACCCCTCAGTGTCTCCAGTCACCTGTGCGCTCCTGCGTCTCTCACACACTCTCTCACCCCGCCACGCTGTGGGTTCTTTGGCGCAGGTCGGTGACGGGCCGGGGGCTCATTATGGACATTCACTTTGGAAAAGTCTTGTTCGCACCTGGGGCAGGAGTTGCTCTAAGGAAGACTCCTGAGGGCACTGATCCTGAGCGACCCCGAGGGTCCCGCCTCGCAGGGTCCTTCTGCCAGACCCTTGGATTCTTTCTCCCCAAATCCTCGGACTACAGAAACAAATCCGATAGGCCCGGCATAGTACAGAAAGGAGATGCTCCTGGAAGGCGAGCGTGGGTGCAACTGTGGTGACTCTTCTCCGCGTGACGCCTGCGCCTGGGCCGTCCTGACAGTTACCGCGGCCTCAGCACCAGTCAGCAGGCGGCGCGGCATAGCCCGAATCCTGCAGGCAGAGAAGAGCCAGTTCTTCAGAGTGTAAGAGGAGCTGGAAGGTTCTTAGTTACTTCCCCAAGACTGGTGAATAAACAGTAAATTCAATCAACATAAATACAGTCCAGTTTTCAGAGAGTTTTCTGAGTCTAGCCTAACTTACGTGCTCTCTTGTGCTTTAGCGACACAAGGACTCCATCCGGCCCATCCATGTGAGTTGTGTTTCACACTCTCTAGCACTGTGTAAAGGAAAAAAAGTCAAATATGTATAGAACACCTACTTGTGTTATGAGCTTTTCGGTTGGCTGCACCGGAGAAGAAATTATTTCTTTCTTAGAGTGCAGTATATCCACAGTCAGCTTCCAAAGGAGGCTTTTCCATCCACAAGAGAGAGCAGTCATAGGTGACCATGTTCTTTATCCTGAGACTACACCAAAATGGTGTCAGGGCTTGGAATTGGAGGAGGACCCCTGACTCTAGGGCAGTCACCCAGGGACCACGTAACCAAATGCCCATGGAGCAAACTGGCATTAGAATTTTATTCTCTTGGAATGATAGTGACTAAACTGGATACTCATGGCATTGATTTTTTTCCTGGTGCCATCACAATGTTTGTCTTTCTTGTCCTCTTCTCAAGAATTAAATCTGGGTGGGAGCAAGTGGTTGGCATGGCCTAGGACTTTGCCTACATTCTAGCTTCTAGGAACATAAGAAGGAGAATTCTGTCCCCTTTCAGCTCCTATAGAGCAAGGTGGGATGTGTGGCATGGCCTCCCATCGATGGCAGGAACATTCCAAACTGGGAATCATTTTCAGATGTTGGGAACCAATAATGACAAATGTCTGCTCTATTATCCTTTCTCCCAATCCTATGATGAGGAAATCTCATGCTATAGAACCATTCTCTTTCTTGTAAGGACACCTTTTTCCTTCTGGCAGTGAACTTGAAAACAACAGGCATCTTAGGGACTGGCACTGTTTTGTCCTCCTTTCTGACCTTCAGCACTTAGCCTAATGCTTGCTATAAAAAGAGTCTTCAATATGTCTTTAATGGACCTTTGTTATATAGTTCCAGTTCTTGTGATGGATTTTTTTGTAGCTGCCCACTTCTGGGTTAGGGAAGTTTCCTTTCCTGCTATTCCTGGTTTCTTCTCATGAAAGGATTATGAATTTTGTTGATCATGCAGTATTTCTCCTCTAATCAGTTATAACGGAGAATTATATTAATTGATTTTATTATATTAAACCAAAGTTGCATTCCTGGGATAAACTCATTTTGGCTATGCTGTATTGACATTTTACATATAACTGGGATTAGTTTGCTAATATTTTGCTAAGGTTTTTTTTTTCTCATTTATGTTCATGAGTAAAATTGGTCTGTAATTTTTCTTTATACTGCCTTTTCTGATTTTGGTATCCATGTTATACATTAACCTTCAAAAATAGTTTGGAATTTTCATTCTTTCTCTATATTGTATACTGTAAATGGAATTATCTCTTCTTTTAGTATTTGGTAGAACTCACTGGTAATGCTGTCTGAACTGGATATTTTCTTCTTGAGACTCTTAAACTTATGTTTCAATTTCTTTAATGGTTATATGGGGTAATGAATTTTCTATTTATTCTTGAGATAGTTTTTGAAGGTTGTAATTTTTTTCCCACGAATTTATCCATTTCATCTAAAATTTTCAAATATATTTGCATAGAGTTATTCACAATCTTTTTATATTTATAGCATCTGTTTTTATGTCCCATATTTATTCTGATATTTTTATTTGTACCCTTTTTATTTTTTATTGATAAAGCATACAAGCTTTGTCTCTTATTAGTCTTTTTTTTTTTTTTAAGGTTTTATTTATTTATCCCCCATCCCCCATTGTTTGTGGTTGCTGTCTGCTCTCTGTGTCCATTTGCTGTGTGCTCTTTGTGTCTGGTTGTCTTTTGTTTATGAGGCACCGGGAACCAAACCCTGAACCTCCCCTGTGTTAGGCAGAAGCCCAATCATTGTGCCACATCTGCTTCCCTCTTATTACTCTTTTTAAAGAACACACTTTAGTCTTCGTTGATATTTTCTATTTCATAGTTTCTGCTCTTATATTTATTAGATATTTCTTCTGCTTTATTTGGGTTTATTCTTGTGGCAGTTAGAAATTATTTTTTGAATCCAAGAAAAAGAAAGATTATGTTTGTAAACTAATTGATTCTTGTGGGTGTGAGACCCTTCCCAATTTGACTAGTGCTGAGGCGTGACTCAGGTTGAGTCTCTGCCCTCTTGCTTGGTCAGAGCAAGAGACATACAGAGAGAGACACAGGAGAAGGGAACCGCCATACTGATCCTGCAATGTGAGAAAAAGGACTCCAGTTTCACCCTCAGCTGAGCTCCAAGGAGAGAAGTTCCCAAGAGGCTACAAAGAGCTGAGGCCCAGGGAGAGATGAGCCATATGCCTGATAGCTTGCAGCTGAACTTGGGAAGAAAGCAGAGCATCAGGGACTGACAGAGGAGGCTCAGAAAGATATAAGCTCTACAACTGGTTGCCCTCAGCTGAGCTCCAGGAGAGAAAGATTCTGGAGCCAGAGGTAGAGACCTCAGCAGAGATCAGTGGCCATCTTCCTTCACCACGTGGCAGCTGACTTTGGTGATAAAGCATCTCTGCTGATGCCTTAATTTCAACATTTCATTGCTTGGAATTGTAAGCTTTTACCGCAAATAAATCCTCATTATAAAGGCCAACACATTTCTGGTAATTTGCATTGGCAGCCCTTTGGCAAACTGAAGCAATTTTGCTGTTCTTTTTTTAACTTCTTAAATTGTCCAGCTCATTTGTTCTTTTCAAATATAATTATTTGAAACTATAAATGGTTCCTTTAAATACCACTTTAGTTATACCCCAAAGTTTTAATTTGCTTTTATTTTTTATGTGTCTTTAAACACAAAATACAAATATGGACATTTCAAACATAAATAAATGTAGGGAGAATAACACAATAACCCCCCATATACCTATCATCCAAATTGAACATCATAAACATTCTGCTTTTCTTATTTCATTTTTATGAACATTTTTCAGAAATTTCTGAAAAAAATTTTTCTGAAGATTTTAACACAAACCTAGGGCATTATATTATTTCACTGATAAATACTTCATTAAGTATTTCTGAAAGAAAAGAAAAAATTTTAGAGCAAAATCACAATACCATTATGACACCCAACAAAATTAATAATTTCTTAATTTCATTAATACCTGGTCCTTGTTCAGTTTTCCAAGGTTAAATCAAAAATAGTTTTTAAAAATTATTTATTTGTGAATATTCTCGCTGTCCTCATTTTGTGATAATCAGGGTAGGCTAAACATTCGCTATATTAGAAGCCATGCATGTGTCCCCAGACCTAGTTTTTCTCCCTAGGTCTGGTTTTTGGAATGTTGTTGATAAACTAAGCCTGATTTATTATATGACCATCCTGTATGGGAAAGGACTGTAACTTTGTGTATCTTTGGTCAACCTTAAGAGATATAGCAGGGGGACGGATGTGGCTCGGGTTGTAGGGCGTCCATCTCCCATATGGAGGGACCTGGGCTCAAGCTCCGGGACCTCCCAGTAAAAATTAATATATATATATATATATATATGGCACGTTGGCTACCAGGCCCCTCTGAGCCACCAGGCCCCGCGAGCCATGCAGCAAGATGATGACATAACAGGAGAGTGACACAAAGGAGAGCCAAGATGAGACCCACCGAAAAACCAGAAACTAAGGTGGCACAGGCGGTAGGACGCCTCTCTCCCACATCGGAGATTCCGAGGATGGAATCCCAGTGAAGACAGGAGGAGAATGAGAAGAGAGGGCAGGAAACGGGCACAGAGTCACCCAGCAAATGGACACAGAAACAGCAAAAATGGGGGGGAAGGGGGGTAAAAATGGATAAAAGTAAATAAATAAATAAATCCTTAAAAAAATGTATAGGGGAGGAAGATATGGACTATAGTTGGCAGTAATACTTTGACAATGCTCTTTCAAGATTTGTTGACAAATGTTTCACAACAATGCAGGGTGTTTGTGGGGGGGAGGGGGTGATGTGTGGGAGCCCTGTATGATGTTATGCATGTTTGTTTTGTAAGTTTGCAATGTTTACTGAACACTTATAGTTTAAGTATATTCATGTATGAATGATATATTTCAATAAATTGTTTTTAAAAATTATTTATTAGCTTGATCTCACAATGGTCTCAGAATAACAATTCCCAATAGTATGATTTCTGAAAACAGATTTTTTTGGTTTTTGGTTTTTGTTTTGCAGTACTTTTTGTCATTAAGGTATATCCTACACAGTCAAATTACTGTGTTCCAATGTTATTTGGAATAATTTCACTTTGTGTGGTTATGCCACCCACTGGATACAGTCAGTTTTTAATCATTTCAGTTTTCTTTTTACTTCTTCAATGTGAAAACAAAAAACCCAGAGAGACAGAAAACTACACAAAGCAAATCCATGGCTTAATGAATTATTTTAAGGCAAACATCACATAAGTCAAGATATAGAAGTTTGCAAAACACTCTTCCATATGCCCCATCCAAATAATAAACTGCTCATTTCCCCAATAAATAACCATTTTCTGACTTTTATAATTATTTTTCTTGTGCTCAAAAGTACATACCTGCAGGAAGCAGATGTGACTCAAGTGACTGGGCTCCTGCCTTCCACATGGGAGGTCCATGGTTTGGCTCCCGGTACCTCCTAAAGAAGACAGCAAGCTGATGCAGTGGGCAGGTGCGGCAAGCTGACATAGCAAGATGACGCAGCAGGAGACTCAAGAAGAAAAACATAATGAGAGATACAACAAAGCAGGGAGCAGAGGTTCCCAGTGCCTCCTAAAAAGATGAACAAGACCACGAGCTGATGCGATGGGCAGGCGCAGCAAGCTGACACAACAAGATGATGCAACAAGAGACACAAGAAGAAAAACAGACACAGCAAGTGCAAATGATGAAGGGGTGGGGAGAAATAAATAAATAAATAAATATAAATCTTTTTTAAAAAGTACATACCTGAAAATCATAGGTATTTTTTTAAATATGATATGTCTTTTAAACAGCTAGAGAAAAAATAAACATGTTAAGTAGAGAAGAACAAATATAAAGATGACAAGATATTGCTTGTTAGATGTGAGAGGACAGTGGAAAAACATCTTTAAAGTACTTGAAAGTAAAGAAAAACTGTCAATCTGGAATTCTATATCCAGCAAAAATATCTTTCAAAAATGAAGCAACATGGCTTTTTTTCAGACATAAAAAGCTAAAGGAAGTACTTCAGGCAGAGGGAATATGATATCAGATAGAAAAAAAATACACAAGGTATGAAGCGCACTGAAAACTCTAACTATATGGGTGCATGATTAACTGCTGGGAATGGTATATGGAAATTGTTGAAAGTTTTGAGTTACAACTCTAAAATATCAGATTTTTTTCTTAACAAAGGAATATATTTATTTTCTAGAGCAGAAGCTCTGATAATTTTATTTACCATTTTAATTAAATGTCAACTACAAAAAAAAATCTGTCTCCAAATTTTTTAAATTGCGTTTAGCTTAAAATTTCTTTCCCTTATAAATCATGTGTTCTTTATTTCTAGCTGTCCAAATGTTTTTTTTTCTTGTTCATTAAATTCCAGTATTTTACTAGAATATGTACTGATACTGCCATCCTACATTTGTATTCCAAGTTATGTGGTGTTCCCTTTCAATGTACACTTACAAATCTTTTTTAAAAAAATTCAGTAAAGCTTTCTTGAATTATAGTGTTTAGTATTTATTTGGATCCTTATTTTGTCTTTCTTTTTTAGGGACTCCCGTTAATCATATATTAAATCTCTCTTCTTTTTTTTTTTTTTTTTTTTTTTTTTTTGCTATCTTTAATATTTATCACTTTCAAATCTTTAAAAAACTTCTTCTTTCATTCCTTTTTTTTTTATTTTTCCAGGTATTTTTAAAAATTTATTGAAGTGTATCACTCATATATAAACATACATAAACCATAAGTGTATAGCAATAGTTGTGAACTTACAAAACAAACATACATAACATCATACAGGGCTCTCATACCTCACCCTACCACCAATACCTTGCATTGTTGTTAAACATTTTTAACTAATGATTAAAGAGCATCCTCAAAATATTACTACTAACCAAAGTATTTCCCCCCAACCCAATTATTATTATTATTATTTATATCAGTTATACATGAACACACATAAACAATAAGTGTATAGTAAAAGTTGTGAACTTACAAAGCAAACATTCATGACATCATACAGGAATACCATACATTAACCCTCCACCAACACCTTGCATTGTCATGAGACATTTGTTACAAATTATGAAAGAATATAGTTAAAATCTTACTACTAATTATAGTCCTTATCTTACATTAAGTGTATTTTTCCCCAAACCCACCCTATTATTATTTTTTAAATATATTTTTATGACAGAAGTTGTAAACTTACAAAACAATCATACACGTGCAGAATTCCCAAACAACACCCCTCTATCATCCCATCACACTATGGTAGAACATTTGTTACAGATTATGAGATAATAGCATCCGATTATTACCAGGTCCACAGCGTACACTTGGCAAACATTTTCCATACTCCCCCATTATCCACACAGTACATCTTTGGCATAAATGCAAGAATATTACATTATTACTGTTGACCACAGTCCATAGGTCACTCCAGTTGTATTTTTCCCATGCTTCACATTCCCACCACCCTGCAATAGTGATGTACATCTGCTCTAGCTCACAAAGGATACTCTTGCATCTGTACCAACAACCACAATTCTCATCCACCTCTGGGTTATTGTGCTATTCATTCCTTAGATTATTCTCTAGCTTTCTGTCAATTGGCATTTACATCCCTAGACTACATTTTCAGCCACATCCCCATTTACAAACCAGTTGTTATTCACAACAATGTGTTACCATCAACTCTGTACATTTCCACACTTTTATAGTAAAGCTAATTAAAACTTCTACATACATTAAATATCAGTAGTCCATCTCAGTCCTCCTCTTATCTCCTTGAAGAATCCACCACGTACCACCAGGTTTTGAATATATTTTACTACATTTTTTTCCAGAAGCTTTATGGTTCTTGCTTTTATTTTTAGGTTTTGGGTTCATTTTGAGTGAATCTTTTTATAAGGTGTGAGGTAGGGGTCCTCTTTCTTTCTTTTGCTATGGATATCCAGTTTTTTCAGCATCATTTGTTGAATAGACTGTTCTGCCCGAGCTGGGTGGGTTTGATAGGCTAGTCAAAAATCACTTGACCATAGATGTAAGGCTCTGTTTCTGAACCATCAATTCAGTTCCATCGGTCTATATGTCTGTCTTTATGCCAGTACTATGCTGTTTTTACAACTGTAGCTAGGTAATATGACTTAAAGTCCAGAAATGAGAGTCCTCCAACTTCACTTTTCCTTTTCAGGATGTTTCTGGCTATTCAGGACCCCTTACCCTTCCAAATAAAATTGATAATCATATTTTCCATTTATTTTAAAAATGCTGGTAGTTTTTTTTCAGGGTTGCATTGAATCTGTACATCAACTTGAGTAGAATTGACATCTTAATGATATTTAGTCTTTCAATCCATAAGCATGGAATGTTCCTGCAGTTATTTAGGTCTTTTTTAAACTTCTTTTAACAACGAGTTGTAGTTTTCTGAATACAAGTGCTTTACATCATTGGTTAAGTTTATTCCTGAATATTTAGGTTTTATCTGTCATATTTTATTTTCATCACTCTTCTGACACTTTTAGTTACTTTTATTGATATACTCTTCATTTCTAGACTCTCTTCCAGGCCTCTTTCTCCTGTCTTTTCTTTTCAGGCTGTAGCACACCCTTTAGTATTTCCTGCAAAGCAAGTCTCTTGGTTACAAACTCTCTCAGTTTCTGTTTTTCTGTGAATTTTCTAAACTCATCCTCAATTTTGAAAGACAATCTTGCTGAATATAAGATTCTTGGCTAGAAGTTTTTCTCTTGCAGTATCTTAAAAATATCATACCACTGTCTTCTTGCTTCCATGGTTTCTGGTGAGAAATCAGCACTTAATCTTATTGGGTATCTCTTATATGTTATGCATTACTTTTCTTTTGCTGCTCTCAGAATTCTCTCTTTGTCTGTGGCATTTGACATTCTGAGGAGTATGTGTCTTGGAGTTGATCTATTTGGATTTTTTCAGAAGGGAGTATGTTGTGCTTCTTGGACATGAATATCTATGCCCTTCAATAGGGTTGGGAATTTTTCTACCATTATTTCTTCAAATATTCCTTCTGCCCCTTTCCCTTCTCTTTCTCCTTCTGGGACACCCATGACACATATGTTTGCATGTCTCTTGCTGTTGTTTAGTTCCCTGAGAACTTGTTCAAGATTTTCCAATCTTTTCTTCATCTGTTCTTTTGTATGTTCTCTTTCAGAGGCCATTTCTCCAAGCTCACTGATCCTTTCTTCTGCCTCCTCAAATCTGCTATTATATGATTCCAGTGTATTTTAAATTTCATTTATTGCACCTTTCATTCCCATAAGATCTGCTATTTTTCTATGTATGCTTTCAAATTCTTCTTTGTGCTCATCCAATGTCTCCTTAATATTCTTAATTTCTTTAGCCATCTCATTGAATTTATTAAGGAGATTTGTTTGAATATCTATGATTATTTGTCTCAATCCTTTATGTCATCTGGAGGCTTATCTTGTTCCTTTAACTGGGCCATATCTTCCTGTTTCTTCGTGTGGATTGTAATTTTTTGTTGGTGTCTTAGCATCTGGATTACTACAGTATTTATTCTGGGTTCAGTTTTTCTCTTTAGTTTAGGGCTTCCTGCCCTTTCTCCCTTGTTGATTGTGTAGTAGGAGCCAAGGATATAGTTGGTGCTCAAGCTGCCCTCATTGCCCCAAGGACCAATGAAGCTTCTCCCAACTTTTTGCCAGGGGTAGGGACAAAACCACAGCTGTGTGGAATAATCCAACTAATGCAGGCCTAGACTGTAGGTGCCCAGAGAGACTGATGAAGCTTCACACCTTTTTCTCCCCTGCCTGGTGCGGGGTGGTGCTGCAGGTGTGGGCAGCAATCTATGCAGTGCAAGTCCAAGATGACCACAATTGCCCCAGTAGATTTCCTATTATTCAATCTGTGCCAGCTAAATGTACCTGCAGTTACCTGGATAGGCGGGTGCAGGGCCCCCACCAGCTTCCTCCCTGCTAGAGGTGGGGCTGAAGCCTAGGTTAGGCCTGCAAGCCAATCTGGGTGAAAGAAACCAGTCTCTACCATCACTATGATTTTCAGTCAGCTGGGCTTCCCCTCATGCTGGGGGTGGAATCAAAATGGAGGCTACCAGCCTCCTTCTGACTTGGACAGGTTCAAACTTTATCTGTTCTTAGAGTTATACTTTAGCCAACTGAATTTACTAATCAGTGGCTGAGATTGGTGGCTAACCATCTCTTCTTCTCCTGTTTTTGGGAAATGGAGTTTCCAATTCCTGCCACAGAATAGCTCCTGGGGTGGCTTGCTCTGCCAAAGTAGAATGATCACCGGCCTCCGTGGAGTAGACTGTAGTTGCCTGGAGAGGCTGGCACAGCTCCCCCCAGCTTCCTCCCTGCCCAAGGTGGGCCTGGGGCTTAGGCTAGAGCAACAATTTGATCTAGATGGAAAGAAGCCAGTCCCTACCAGCACTGTGATTTTCAGTCAGCCCCACTTCCCCTCGTGTCAGGCGCAGAGTTAAGATGGCAGCTACTGGCCTCTTTCTAACTTGGACAGGTTCAAACTTTAGCTATTCTTAGGATTATACTTTAGCCCGCTGAATTTACTAATCAGTATCTGAAGTTGGTGCCCAACCATCTCTTCCTCCCCTGTTTTGGGGAAGTGGAGTTTCCAATTCCAGCCACGGAACAGCTCCTGAGGCAGCTTGTGCCTCCAGTGGAAGATGGGCACCGGCCTCCGTGGTGAGGAGTGCTCTACTTATGAATCTTCTCTGCAGATGGGCACTTTCCTCCTTCCATTCTTTCAGGATGCTGCAGGATGCTCTTCTGGTCTCCTAGAACCCTCAAACAAGTGCTCTAGATAGCTCTGGGAGATCACCAACTGCCCTGTAGCAGGAGCTGATTCTAGGAGTGCTTTACTTTGCTGTCATTTTGCTGGTTGTCTCCTCATTTCTTTTTTATTTTACGTTTTCCTCTTTTTTTTAAATCTTCTATTGCTCTTAAGGCACTATTTGTTGTGCTTTTTTGCTTTTGTGTGTTTTCTGGACTAGTCTTCAGTTTTAAAATGATTTTTACTTTTATTTGTTACTTTTCCTGAGTGATATCACCTTGTTTCTGTATTTTTCTACTTTTGATGTATGAATTATTTTTTTAGCTTGTTTCACAATTGTGGGACATCATTTTAATATGTTTTGTGGGCATGTCTGTATTAGCTTGGATAAGCAGACACTAAGATGAGATTAGATTTGTAAGGGATTTATTGGGGGCAATGCCTGTAAGAAGGGGGGGGAAAGCTGGATGTGAGATGCCTTACATGATTTCTAAGGATAAATGTTAAATCTCTCTTCATTGTTTTCCTCTATATAGGTTTCCTTCTGCCAAAAAAAAAAAAAAAAAAAAGGAATGGAAGGACTGACCTTCTATTATCCTATACTTTAGTGATATGGAAAGATCACTGGTAAGATAAACAGCTAATGTTTGATTTTCCCCCTCTTTCTAAGTGGCCTAATTTCTTCCTTTATCGACATCTGATCTGATTTATCTGATCAGCCTGTCCACACAGAGAACAAACATTCTGTCCTCCCTGGGTACAGCATGCATATGTTCAGGATAGCTGATTTTTAGGATGGCTTAAGTGTACCTTGTCAGTCACACAGACTGTGCCACATGTTCCCAATTAGTAGCAATGCTTTCTTTTCATTTCTCTGCCTTTGGCAAATCCAAAAATTATCCCTGCCCCACTCTAGCTCCTCTTGCCCTCAGCAATGGTTTTAATTTCTTGAGGTCACCATCTCCATCTCCCATTCATGTGCACTTCCAACCACAGTGATGGGGTAAAGTGAAGCATGTGGATCTTAAAGTGAAGCATGTGCTTGGAAGTGCAGACAGGAGATTATGACATTTTCAATGTCATTTACACTCTCTCAGCTGTGTATCATATTAAGACCTTGCCAACAATTCCTTATCTACCTGGTGAATCTAAATGTCAACTACTGCATGGAGCCTTCCTTATAACAACGCCTATTCCTGCCTCTATGTTCCTTGCACATTTAAAACATTTTATTTATGGTCTGGCAGCCTATTTAGAACCATAAGCCACTTAAAGGCAGGAACCAAGTCTTGTTTAATTTTGTATTAATAATGTATTTAATATTAACCTGGGGGGGGGGCGGATGTGGCTCAAATGGTTGGGCGTCCGTCTGCCATATGGAGGGACCTGGGTTTGATCCCCAGGACCTCCCGGTAAAATAAAAATAAAATAAAAATAAAATAAAAATAAAAATATTAACCTGGCATCAACCTTACTATCAACCTAGTACATAGCAGGTGTCAATAAATAATTGTCAAATATATGAATTACAGAGAACATCTATCATAAGGAAGATCTATGTAGTAAAAAGAAGTATAAAACAGCATTCCTTTGCTAGTTTTCTTTCAGTTTAGTTGAAAAGATATTGTACACTTATATAAGGAGATAACTGAAAATGGAAGACTCTAAAAGCATTAAATAAGAAGGGTAGAAATGAATTCTAAGAGTTCAGAGGAGGACTAGCTCACTCAATGGTCACACAAGTGTTTTTCCAATTTTTTTCATATGTCCCAATAATGAACTTTTGGAACTTTTCTCCTCTATTATTAGATCTGATCCAAGATCATGTATTACATTTAATTGTCATTATCTCTTTAGCTGTTCTTTTTCAAAAATTATAGGAACAGATATACACCATAAACTTTCCCATCTCAACCACTCCCAAGTTTACAATTCAGTGGAGTTAATTACATTGACAATGTTGTGCTACCCTCACTGCCATCCATTATCAGAACTTTCTCATCTCCCCAAACAGAAACCATTTATGCTTTATCTACCTCCTCTCCCCTCTAGTCTGTACTCTACTTTCTGTCTCTAGGAGTTATATATTCTAGCCATTGCATGTAAGTATAAGTATATTGTATCTGTAGCTTTGTGTCTTACATTTCACTCAACATGATACATTCAAGCTTCATTCATGCAGTGGCATATACCAGAACGTCATCCTTCTTTTGTTTATTTTTTGTTGTTCTTTTGTTTTTGTTTTGTTTTGTTTTGTTTTTCGTCTGTTTTACAAGATCATTCTTTTTCTAAGGCTGAAGTAATATTCTTTTGTATGTATATAACACATTTATCCATTCATCTGCTGATGGACACTTGAGTTTCTTCTGCCTCTTGGCTATTGTGAATGATGCAGCTATGAACATTGGCATACAAATATATGCCCAAGTTTTTGCTTTCAATTCTTTTGGGTATGTACCTAGCAGTGGGATTTCCTGGTAATATGATAGTTCTATGTTTAACTTTTTGATGAACTGCCAAATTGTTTTCCACAGTGCCTATACCATTTTACATTCCCAACAGTGTATGAGAGTTCCTATTTCTCCCCATCCTCACCAGCATTTTTTATTTTTCTTTAAAAAAAAAAAAAAAAATAGCATGAGGTGGTATCTCACTGTGGTTTTAACTTGCATTTTCCTTATGGCTAGTGATGTTGAGCATCTTTTCATGTGCTTAATATCTCCTTTGAAGAAATGCCTACTCAAGTCTTTGCCCACTTTAAAATTAAGTGGTTTAATCTTTTTCTTGTTGACTGTTAGGAATTCTTTATGTGTTCTGGATATTAGCACTCTGCTTTTTAATGGAGCATTTCCTTATGATTATGTTCAGGTTATCATTCTATACTGGAATAACGCACAGATGATGTGCATTTCTCAGGACAATACATCTGGAGACAGACAATGTCCATGTGTCTCCCATTGGTGATGTTAATTGTGATCCTGCAGCCACGGTACTATCAGATTTTCCCACTATATAATCATTATTTTTCTCTCTTTCAACTAATAAGTTTATGAGGAAATACATTAAGGTCAGGCAAATATCCTGTTCCTCTTCAAAATTTCCTTCTAGACTTAGCATTCATTGGTAATTCTTGCTTAATCCGATCTTTGTTATAATAGTAGCAAAATGATGATTTCCCCACTCCTGCACTCTCTCCACATTTAATATTAAGTTTCTACTGTAAGCAAGAGCCCTCTTTTATTCGGTTTATGTATTTATCTTTATATTTTTTATTATTATGGGCTCATTTGGTTTTTTCCCCAATAGTGTATAATTCATTACAGTACTTAACTATTTTGGTATTCAAATAGTCCTAGAATTGATCACTGGAATCCCATCCCACCTAGTTTCTGTATCTTTTATTTTATTTTATTTTCACCTTTATTTTTCTTCAGCACTTCCTATTTTCTAACATAACAGTATAGTCTAGTCTCATATTGTACCTACCCTACCTCAGTCCTGGAATCAACATTTTCCTTACGATGCTCTGATTCCTTTACTGGGGCATGGTTTAAGATACCAAAATCTTGGTATGTGTGATCAATGCTACTGGAGTGTCTTTGTTTCTAGGCCTTTGTAATGAGCAGTGTTAAGAAATATATGTATGCATATATATGTATATATACACCAATGTGTATACAGACATATAAATTATGCATGTGCACATATACATGCATATACATATTTTATAAGTCATGAGTTCACACCAATACTTTTAATCCCAATCCATCCCTGCAGATTCTTTACTGCTTTCTCTCAATATATAATTGTATGTCCCTTCTTCCACAGTGTAAATCCAGGTTCTTAACAATATCAACCCATTTACTCATTTGCTCATTTTTACAATATATCTAAAATCGTTTGAGAATTGCTTTGCCCACACCCCCACAATAAACAAGACAATTGAAAAACATTCATATGTGTTTGCAATTTCCCTCCATATCCATCCCACCCTGATTAAGACTGAAGGTTTACATTCAAACCATAGAACCAGGAGAGATAAGAAAACTATCCTTGTTTAGCAAGTGTACTATGCAGCAATAATAACCAACACATTGTTATTAGTCTTAGGCTATACTATAGCATTGGGGCTCAAATCCAGGTCTATGTATTTCCAAAGTCCATACTTTTTTCACTACATTATGTTTCACAAAGTTATCAATAAAAAGTTAACTGAACATAGAATCAGGAGCAGGAAGTAGGTTAGATATTGAGATGGTCACAGATTGACAAGCAGGAAGATACATTTTGCTGTCATGGGGAGAGCTCTCTCCTTCCTTCCCTTGGACTGGGCCACTGGACTTGATGGACGGATAACAAGGAGCATGTCCTACAGGGTTGGAATGTCAGTGAAAGTTCAGTGCAAACCCCAAACCCTCCCCAGAGCAAGTACACCCTGAACCTTATCTAATTATAAGTACTTTTTTCTAAAAAAGGACTTTTTTCTGAAACGAGTAATCATCAACAGTTCAGAAATGTTAAATAAATATCCCACTGTTTGCTGAGAACTTAAGCCAATAATGACCTTTATTATTAAGGTGAATAAGAGCTGCAACTCATCTGTGCAGGCTGACAAGCTTCCAGCTCTGAGATAATATCAGTAATGATCTGGTTTTCTGGGAGATTTGAGGCTACCCAGTGAAGCTCCCCCAGTAGCCTGACAGGGATTACAGACTCTTGAGAGGGAGTTTAGGAGAAAGGCCCTAACAGGGAGAAGCAGGCAAGACTGTCATCTCTTGGTCTGTTCCCTTCCTTTCCTGGTCACCCAGGAGGTAGAATACTAACGTAACCTTTAGTTTCAAGGAAAGCCACACTGTTCTTCACACTAGAGGGACTGGGTTGGGAAGTGATGTGGCTCAGTGGTTGATCACTGGCTTCCCACATAAGAGGTCCTGAGTTCAATCCCAGGCCCCAGTACCTCCAAACAAACAAATAAACAAGCAAACAGAGGGACTGGGTCTTCTCAAAGACTGCTGTAATTATTGACAAACTAGCATGGTAAAAAACCTTGGAGGATATAATGTACATAAAAGTGTAAAAGTATGTAGCTTATAAAAGTCAAGATTTTGATAGCTAGAAAATGTGCTTATTAAAAATTTCTTTTCTTAAGCAGCTCTGAAAAATTCAAATACTTTCCCCAAATCTAGTTGAACTGGTTTTCTATTTACCTACTCTTAGTAGTTTACTGTTTGTTCTTAGTTCCTAGAAGGACAATAAACAGACCTTCCCAGCTCTATTCCCAGGAATGTCAGGAATAAGATATCTCAGCAAAACCACAGAATGGCACCAGGAGCACCTTATAGCCCAGGAAATCTGTAACTTCCCTCAGGGACAAAAGGCTGTGAACCTGGACATCAAGCAGGAGTTTTGCATACAAGAGATAACATAGGATTAAGAAATTGCCATGTCCCCCCAAGAGACCCTGTAAAAAATTCCAGAATCATCACCCAAGTGGCAGGAATGCATCATGCAGCCATCACTTGATCTTTGACCCCTCTTCCCCCTATAAAAACCCTAGCCCCCTTCTTACTTTGAACTGGTTTGGGAGAAGATTCCCCCAGTTCCTTGCTTGTACACTTGCAATTAATTGCCTGATCACTGAGAGACATATTTCTCTTTTATAGTGTGCTTAAGGTAACAGTTTCTGATCCTGCAGTGGCTAAATTGTCCTTTGGTCAATTTCATCTGTTAACTTGAGGTGTTTACAGTGTAGACCCCAAAGAAGAAGAGAAAGAAATTGGCATGTCCAATGAGCACTTACTGTGTTTCTAGTACTTTACATGCATCTACAAACCCTGGAATGAGGGTCATGTTTCTGGCTTATCAGTGGAGAATCTGAAGCCCAGAGAAGCGCATAAGTATTTGCTCTGGATCAAACAGCTAGTATGTGACGGGGGTGAGGGTTATTTCTCAACATTTAACAGCAACACACAACTTCTACAACAAGCTGTCTGAACTTCTAGGTATCCTGCCTGTCTAGCTTTTTAGTTATAAATAGCTAATTAGCTTCCATATGAAAGAAGATGGGAATATGTCTCACAAATTCTGAGAGCTTCCAGGAATTCTTTCTACTCCCTCTTGTTCAAGGCTAAATTTATACCTACTCATTTCCATAAATTCCTCTCTTCTCTGCTTCTTTGTTCACAGAAGTAGAAACTTTGCACAGGAAGCAGAGTTCCTATAAAATTTTCATTTGTTATCCTTCTTGAGGACAGAAGCAAGGCCAAACCCAGAGGTCCAGGGAGTCTGAGTGATCAGAATTTCTTCGAAACCACGATCACTTCAATAGATTGAAAAAAAAAATGGACAAGATTAAAAATATATTACTTTTTAAAATGAATAGAAGGATATTTCCTTAATATGACAAGGATATCTAGTTCTGCATGACTAGTGGGTTTCATTTGGAGTGCCCATGCTAATATATTTTGGACAGTTACCTTAGTACTCTGTTATCAATAAGCCAAGTCTACTATGAAAAAGAGTATATGTGTGGGGAAACACATACATACATTTATCTATCTAGACATATCCCCCCAAAATTAGAAGCAGATAATGATACTAGCAGTATTTATTATTTGATTTCTTTGAAGTCCTGACCAATTCAATAAACTATGGAAGAAAATAGGGGGTAGTGAACTTGAAAAGGAAGAAACTACTATTGGATTATCTCTAAGTAATATTGTTTAAGTAGGAAGAAAAACATGGATCAATTTAAAATTTTAGAATTATGAGAGTTTAGAAATAGCAGATATTGTAACCAAGAGTTAAGAATTAACAAGGAATTATGATTACAGAATCACTACATAAATGCCTTTTTATCTAATATATTGTAGAATAGTCAAATGTAAATAACTGGACTTACTGAAACTCGCTCAATTTGAACCCAGATGCCCTGATCTTTGATCATGATTGTAAAACTATATAACCTTTATCTTATGATTGTAAAAAACCTTATGACTGGCCCCACTTGTGCCCCAATTCCTTTTTTATAATTTTGAAGTCTTATGATCACTAGACAGCCTCCTAATGTTTATTAATGAAGGAACTTGTGTCGGCCCAGAACCGACCCACCCTGATTCCTAAACTATCTTACTAGACAAAGCTAGATCTGACCAAAATTGGCCTGCCTGACATGCATGGGAGCTTACATACGTTCTGTGCCTAGGCATGCGATCACTCTGCACATGCTCAATAATTTCGTCATTTCTAACTTTGTCATCTCCAGCCACTGTACTATTATGCTGAAAATAAAACAGACTTAAAAGAGGGTGCAGAGCAAGTTTATTGAGCTAAAGTTTCATTAATGCAGGAGCAGCACCAAAAGAGGTTTCTGCTAGATGAGGTGAGCTGGAGGAGCAGCTTATCTGGCTGCTTGAAACAAAGGTAAGGTGTGGGGGAGCCAGGAGGGATAAAGGGGACATGAATTATGGTTACTATGTATGCTCTGTGTGTTATGAGGACGACGTGAACTACATGGACTACAAGGCTGTGGGCTGTCGAGGGCTGACTCAAGGGTGTCCTTGAGGCTCAGTTTGTTGATTGGCAAGCAGGATGGTGGGGTAAGATTGTGGCCATCTGGTGAAGTTCAGCAGACTTTGCTGGTGTTAGCCTGAACTCTTTGTTATGGTTCTTCCTCTCAGGCAGGGGCAGGGGCTGTTATCAGCACCACCAAGGAGCATTGGCATGTCAGCCTGCTTCAGTTAACCTCTGTTGCTTCCTTGTAATCCCTTGGATAAAATGGAAGCTCAAGCAAATCAAGATGGTCAGTAAAATCCTTTATCATTTCAATTTCACAATACTCACTAGCATAAACCTACCTGTCTTTGGATACCATAAAACTATCAGAATTACTGCAGTTCAGAGAGACAGATTTTAGGCCAATAGGCCATCTGATCACCAGCTTCATGCTTAGCAATAAACCCTTTCTCTCTTTGAAACCCCAGTGTTTCAAGAATTTGTCATTTGAGCACATTGGGCAGAGAACCCCGCTGTGACTGATATCAATATGAATGTGCGTATATGAGTATCAATGTCATTCCAGTAAAAGATAGCTAGAAAAAAATTTTTTAAATCCTATCTCATTTAAAATAGTTCTATATTTGGTGTAGTTACTTATCAATTAACAAGTGTGTTGTGAGGGAAGAGAGGATGAAGATGCATATACACATTCAAACTTAATGTGACCTATATTATAAAAATTGTGTTTTACTGGGAAATTTCTAATGTTTAAAAGCAAGCAAGATAAGAATAACAGCAGAAAATGACAGTTGATATGGAAAGGGACTTAATAAATATAGCATACACATTGCTGAATTTGTCACACACCGTGATGCCCTGGTATGCTAACTCAGAGCTTGATTTTGTCTTCAGGGGAAAAAAAATGAATTTAACTAAATTCATACAGCACCCAAATATAAACCAGAATTTTATTTAATAGGTAAAGGATAATATAACCATCACAATGACTAAAATACACAACAGCATTTGATCTAAAGAAGTCAGGTTTTAATTAGAAGGTTGCTTGGTGAGCATAGAATTAAAGAGCAGGTATTAATTGAATGGTTGAAATGTTTGTTAGCATCAGACAATAATGGAAATCTGACTGGTTAAATATTTGTGCCAGGAACAGTGTGCAATGGATAGGGCTAGAAACCCACCGCCAATTCTGTCTGATTCCTTGTCTTCATGTTTCATCGTCGACCATCCTCATTTCTTAGGCAGCCAAATGGCTGCTGATACAAAGTACCAGAAATCTGTTGGATTTTATAAAGGGTATTTATATGGGGTAGAAGCTTACAGTTACCAGGCTATAAAGCATAAGTTACTTCCCTCACCAAAGTCTGTTGCCACATGTTGGAGCAAGATGGCTGGCGACATCTGCAAGGATTCAGGCTTCTTCTTCCTCTTATAGCTCCATGGTCCCAGCTTCTTCCAATATCAGATGTAGGCTGCGCTAAGTCTCATCTCTCTCTTGGCTCATTTCTCTCCGGGCTCAGCTGCTTTGCTCTCTCCACAAGGACAGCTGTAAACTATCAGGAGAATGGCTCATCTCTCTTCCTTGGGCCTCTGCTATGTCTATGAAGCTGTCTCTATTTCTCTCTGTTTTTCTCCTGCCTGTTTACTTTCCAGGGTTCCAGCTCAAAACTCCAACTAACTCTGTGTTCTCTGCCATGTCATTTTCTCTATGAGTCCCCACCCACCAAAGGGACGGGGACTCGACGTCTTACTAACGCGGCCCAATCAAAGCCCTAGTCAAAATTTAATCAAGTAAAAGTGAAACCTCTGAATTCAATACAATCTAAGGGTATCACTAGCCCAGAGGAACAGATCAGTTTACAAACATAATCAGTATTTCTTTTTAGAATTCATCAATAATATCAAACTGCCACACTCATCATACCCCATATAATTCCCACATTTTTTTTCATGTAGCAAAGGTTTTTACCTTTCTGACAAACTGTAAAGGCACTATTTTACACAAGAGACTAAGAAGCCCCTTTGAAAATAACTCACATTGAGGAGAGCAGTCAGGCACACAAACTTGACAGAGACCAAGACCCAAGCCTTTGGAGAGGAGTGTTTCTGACAGAACACAGCACAGCATTGCTGATGTGAGTCTGTGCAGCACAGCAAGTGGGTTGTATTTGAATCCTTAGAGTTGAGCATGCAATAAGCATAAACCAAAGGATCTGCCTCACCAAAAACTTGATAAAACACTGGGGCACAAGTCTCGCAGCATTTAAATCTATCTAACAGAGCACCACAAAAGCAGGTTAGGGGGGCGGATGTGGCTCAAATGGTTGGGCGTCCGTCTCCCATATGGAGGGACCTGGGTTCGATCCCCAGGACCTCCTGGTAAAAAAAAAAAAAAAAGAAATTAAATTAAAAAAAAAAGCAGATTAGAGGCATCCTCAGACCCTACTTCATCCTAGACCACTGGCAACTTTGGCACATTGGAAGCTCTACAGCTTTGGTGCCCACTGGGCACTTCACCTAGTATATTTCAACAATCTCTAGCTCCACTTACATCAGCTGGTTCATACTCATGGAGTGAGACATGCACACAAAACTTGTGATTATATAAATTACTAAAATGCTTTTGAAAGAATGAGACATTAGCTATTAAGTGCTATAAAATGTGCATACCCTAAGACCCACTAATTCCAAACACTGGAATTTTTATATGCAAATAATCCCCTATCGGAAAATGTAATACCTACAAGATATTCACAATAGTGCAATTTATAACACTGAAATTATTAACAACCTAAAACTACAATAACATGGGAACAGCCATTGTGTTTCATCTTTCTAAAATGCACATTTCTTTACAATTTAACATTCTAAAATTGAAATACATATTATGATTTAGGGCATGTCATAGTTTAATTGAAGTTATTGTTTTTCTTTCATTGTGGTGTATAAAATAATGATGCATCTTACAATCAATGGCATCTTAGATTCAATAAAACATATATCAATTTTATAACATATCATCAGATTGTAAAGCTAGTAAATTAAAAATCATGGAGATTGGAAAATAAGCATGAAAATTATTTAATTTATGTTAATAAATGTTACTTTAAAAGAGAGAACACAAAATTGAACTTATAGTGTATTGCAACTATGAAAAAAAGAAAAATTCTAAAACTAAGCAATGGACAGACTGAAAAAGAGCACAGAAAGAAAATATTCATAGGAGAGAGTTGGGATTTTGAGGTATTTTTTAAACCTGTGTGCTATAATATTTTAAAAATAAATAAGACTTTTAAAAAGTAAGACCAAAGGTCAATATGGGTGAAGAGAACATGAAGATTGATTTGTTCTAAATAAATATGCTCTCAAAAATTATTTGCTCTTTGAGTTCTGAGACTACCATAGCCTATTTTGATGAAATTTGGAGAATGGAAAAGATCCTATTCTGGAAATGGAAAAGATGGTGAATGGAAAATGGAAAATTCAGGGTAGTGTGGGTAGATCTATTGGGCCAAGATCAAGAATGCCATAAGAATACTGAGGTTCAAACACGAGCAGGACCACTTCCCTCTTTTCTTGAAAAATTCCTTCTAAAGCCATGAGCTGAGGCAACGCAAAGTAGGCATCTAAACTAAGGTTGACCTGGCATGGGGTGTCAGAGCCCTAGATGGTAGAGGAAGCAGCCCATATCAGGAGAAGACTCAGCTGGGAATGTGGGAGCCCAAGTGAGGTAAAAAGAATAACCATATTGGGATAAGTCAACATAGGGTGCAAGAACCCAAGTGGGATCAGAAAGATTCATGTGGAGGAAGGGACAACAATGGCAATGGGAGATTAGTTATATATAGGTTTTTAAAAAATCTAATAAATACTTGTTTAAGAAAAATAGGAGCCATTTTCCTACTTAGATGAAGGGAGCTACAAATATGGAAGCTGAGAAAACTAGAAGGAACCTTGAGGTGTTGGATTGAAAATGGAGGTGACAGTATGAAGCCATGATTTTCGATATTGGTATAAAATAGAGATGTGTGTGTGTGCCTATGTGTGTGTGAATTTATATTCACATATTCCCTAGATCTGTCCACTGAGAAAGCCTATCACAATGAAGCATATTTAGCACCCAGAACTTGGCTTCTAAGTATTATATACTCAAATAAAAGGAATCATGGCTCTTTGGAGAAATGGTCAATTGCAAGGCTGGACAGGGACATACAAGATGAGCTTGGAATAACTTTTTGGTGTGATTGTTGTTTTTTTACTTTGTTTTGGACATTTAATAATTGAAAATATAAACAATTAAAAATAAAAAGAAAACACAGTTGAATAAAAACACATTTCTCAATTAAATGTACTGGATACATATAAAAAAAATTTTTAATCATACAATATGATACACAATATATTTGGTTCATAGTAATGGAACCATACAGTATATGTCCTTTTGTGTCTGGCTTGCTTCACTCAACATAAATGTCCTCCAGATTCATCCATGTTGTCATATGCTTTACGACTTCATTTCTTCTTATAACTGCATAACATTCCATCATGTGAATAGACCACAGTTTGTTTATCCATTCATCTGTTGATGGACACCTGAGTTACTTCCAACTTTTGGCAATTGTGAATAATGTTGCTATGAACATCGGTGTGCAGATGTCTGTTCGTGTCACTACTCTCAGTTCTTTTGGGTATATACCCAGTAGTGGTATTGCAGGGTCACATGGCAAGTCTATATTCAACTTCTTTAGGAACTGCCAAACAGTTCTAAATGGCTGTACCATTCTGCATTTTCACCAACAGTGAATAAGTGTTCCTATCTCTCCACATCCTCTCCAAAACTTGTAGTTCTTTTGAATAGTGGCCATTCTAATAGGTGTGAAAAGATATTTCATTGTAGTTTTTATTTGCATTTCCCTAATCATTATTGATGTTGAGCATTTCTTCATGTGTTTTCTTGCCATTTGTATTTCTTCTTTGGACAAATGTCTATTCAAGCCTTTTGCCCATTTTTAAATTGGGTCGTTTGTCTTTTTATTGTTGAGTTGTAACATCTCTTTATATATCCTGGATATTAAACCCTTGTCAGATATGTGATTTCCAAATATTTTTTCCCATTGAGTTGGCAACCTTTTCACCCTTTTGACAAAGTCCTATGAGGTGCAAAAGTGTTTAATTTTGAGGAGGTTCCATTTATCTTTTTTTTTTTTTTTTTGCACGTGCTTTGGGTGTAAGGTCCAAGAAACCACCACCTACTACAAGGTCTTAAAGATGTTTCCTTACATTTTCTTCTAGTAGTTTTATGGTCCTGGCCTTTATATTTAGGTCTTTGATGAATTTTGACTTCATTCTTGTATAAGATAGGGGTCCTCTTTCAAGCTTTTGGTTATATATATCCTGTTGTCCCAGCACCATTTGTTGAAGAGACTGTTTTGTCCCATTAACATTAACTTGGTAGGTTTGCCAAAAAACAGTTGATTGTATAGATGATGGTTTATTTCTGGGTTCTCAATTCTATTCCACTGACTGATGTGTCTATATTTATGCCAGTACCATGCTGTTTTGACCACTGTAGTTTTATAATTGTTTCAAGGTCAGGCAGTCAATTTCCTCCCACGTCACTCTTCTTTTTTAGAATGCATTTTGCAATTCGGGTGCACTTACCCTTCCAAATGAATTTGGTAATTTCCCTTTCTAATTTTGTAAAATAAACTGTTGGGATTTTGTTGGTATTGCATTGAATCTATAAATTAGTTTGGGTAAGATTGACATCTTCACAATATTCATGATATTTATTCTTCCAATCCATGAACACGGAATGTCTTTCCATTTGTTTAGGTCTTTTTAAATTTCTTTTAACATTGTTTTGTAGTTTTCTGCATATAGGTCCTGTACTTCTTTGGTTAAATTGATTCCTAGGTATTTGAGTCTTTTTGTTGCTATTTCAAATGGAATTTTTCCCCTGATTTCCTCCTCAGATTGTTCAGTACTAGTATACAAAAACATTACTGATTTTCTACATGTTGATCTTTTATCCTGCCACTTTGCTGGACTCATTTATTAGCTCAAGTACATTTGTTGTGGCTAGTTCAGAATTTTCTAAGTACAGGATCATGTCATCTGCAAACAGTGAGAGTTTTACTTTCTCTTTTCCTATTTGAATGCCTTTAATTTTTTTTCTTCTCTAATTGCTCTAGCTAGAACTTCTAGTACAATATTGAATAACAATGGTGACAGTGGGCATCCTTGTCTTGGTCCCAATCTTAGAGGGAAAGCTTTCAACCTTTGCCCATTGAGTATAATGTTGGCTGTGAGTTTTTCATGTATGCCTTTTATCATATTGAGAAATATTCCTCCTATTCCTACCTTTTGAAGTGTTTTTATCAAAAAAGCATGCTGTATTTTGTCAAGTGCTTTTTCTTCATTGATTGAGATGATCATGTGTTATTTTCCTTCCATTTGTTAATGTAGTGTATTACATTGAGAGGTTTTCTTATGTTGAACCAACCTTGCATACCAGGAATAAATCCCATTTGGTTGTCCTGTATAAATTTTTTTTTACCTTTCTCCCCTCCCCACTTGCTGTCTGTGTCCATTCACTTGGTGATATTCTGTGTCTTTTTTTGCCTTCTCTTCTCATTTTTTCCTCCAGGCTTCACCAGGATTTCATCTGAGGGACCTCCGATGTGGGAGAGAGGCACCCTGTCACTTGCGCCACTTCATTTCCTGGTTTCTGGCATGTCTCGCCTTGACTGTCCCCTGCCTTTCTCTTTTGTTGCATCATCATCTTGCTGGTGGTTCACTGCATGGGCCTGGCAGCCCTGCTCACTTTTTTCTTTTTTTTTTTTACCGGGAGGTCCCGGGGATCAAATCCCTGTCCTCCCATATGGTAGGTGGATGCCCAATCACTTGAGCCACATCCATTTCCCTATAAGTCTTTTGATATGCTGTTGGACTCGATTTGCAGGTATTTTGTTGAGAAATTTTGCATCTATGTTCTTCAGAGAGATTGGTCTGTAATTTTCTTCTCTTGTGGTATCTTTATCTGGCTTTGGTATTAGGGTGATATTGGCTTCATAAAATGTATTGGGTAATTTTCAGTCCTCTTCAATTTTTTGGAAGAGTTTAAACAAAATTGGTGTTAATTCTTTTAGAAATTCTTGGTAGAATTCACCCGTGAAGCCACATGGTCCTGGACTTTTCTTTGCAGGGCGATTTTTGATGATGGATTCAATCTCTTTAAATGTGATTGTTTTGTTAAATTCTTGTATTTCTTGTAGCATCAGTGTTGGATGGTTGTGCATTTCTAGGAATTTGTCCATTTCATCCATGTTGTCTAGATTGTTGGCATTCAGGTTCTCATGATATCCTCTTTTGATTCTTTTTATTTCTGTAGTATCAGCCATAACTTCCTCCCTTTCATTTCTGATTGTATTTATTTGCTTCTTCTCTCTTTTTTCTTTGTGAGTCTAGCTAGGAGTTTGTCAATTCAATTGATCTTCTCAAAGACCAACTTTTGGTTTTGTTGATTTTCTCTGTTGTTTTTTTGTCTCAATTTCATTTATTTCTGCTCTAATCTTTTTTTTTTTTTTTTGCTTCTGCTTGCTTTGGAATTGATTTACTGTTCTTTTTCTAGTTTCTCTAGCTGTTCAGTTAAATCTTTGAGTTTAGCTCTCTGATGGTTAAGTTAATGTGTCAACTTGGCCAGGTAATTGTGTCCAGGTGTTTGGTCAAACAAGCACTGGGCTAATTGTAATACAAGAACATTTATGGATTTCAGTCACCACTGAGTTTACTGCATGGATGGCTGATTACATCTGCATTGATCAGGGAGATTACATGAGCAGTGGGTGATGCTTTTATCCAATCAGTTGAATGCCTTAAAAGGGGAAGTGATTTCAACATTCAGAGAGAATTTCCCAGCTTGTCTTTGGACAGCCAACGTCTCCCAGAAACTCATCAAGGACCTTCATTGGACTTTCATCAGAGCCCCTGGTTTGCAGCCTGCTTGTGGAGCTTGGACTTGTGCATCCCCACGGTCACATGAGAGACTCTTATAAAATCTCATATTATTGACAGATATCTACTGCTGATTCTGTTTCCCAAGAGAACCCTGACTAATACAGCTTGGTACCAGAAGTGGGGTGTTTCTTGAGGAACAGAGTCTTAAACATGGGATGCCTGATGTGGTTCTGTGAGTTTTGCAATTGGCTCTCTACTCCAGTTGAACTCAAGGGTACTAATGACTCCCTTTCCAATAATGAAGAGGTTGCTAACAGTCCATGACATGAGCTGGCAATAGAGATACGCAAAATAGCATCACTGGATTCCCCTACTTCCATGCTTATAAGAAGCAAGGATCTGGGTGAAAGTGTTTTCAATATCCTAACAGAATTTTGTGGAGTCAAAAGGTATAATGATATTGGCTGGCTCCTCCTAGATACTCTGGATACAGTTACAAAAGAAAGAGATGAGCTAAAGTCTTCAAATTTGATACTTAAATGCTGCACAAATGATGTGAAAGTTGCTATGTGTGCCCTGAAAGAAAATCTTGTCTCCTGTAGCTACAGACTTGAGATATCTGAGAATCAAACCCAGACTCTCATTATATGAGTAGCAGAATTACAGAGGAAACTAAAATCTCAACCACACAGGGTTTCTGCAATTAAAGTGACGAAATTGATTAGAAAGGAGTGGAACCCCATGGATTGGGATAGAGACATATGGGATTATGATAATATTGGTGGGGACATTGGAACCCTAAATTCTGCTGAGATTTTACCAGATAAACCTGCAATGGCCTGCCCTGTGGAGACCACACCTTGTCAACCTTGTATTATCCAGCCTCCAGCCTACCCCTGGGAGTCGAGACCTCCAGCTCTTAGGTGGGTACCACGGAAACTGAAGCCTGCACCGCCCAGCCTCTGGCCTGCCCCAGGGAGTCTGGACCTCCTCCCAGCCCTGAGGCAGGTAACAGCCAAACTCCAGCATGCACTGCCCAACCTCCAGTCTGCCCTGAGGAATCTGCCTTCCAACCCCTGCCTGAAGAAATTAAACCTGTCTCACCAGAAGAAAATGCAAAGGAATGTCCTGACATCAGCAGCTTGCAAGACATCTCTAATCCTTCTCCTTACCCACCCCCACCACCCCTCTTGTCTTCGAGACCTATTACTAGACTAAAATCACAACAAGCCCCCAAAAGTGAAATACAAAATGTGACCCACGAGGAAGTATGCTATACTCTGAAAGAACTGCATGAGTTTTCCAACTTATATAGACAGAAATGAGGGGAATGTGTGTGGGAATGGATACTAAGGGTATGCAATAATGGTGGAAGGAATATAAAGTTGGATCAGGCTGAATTTATTGATATGGGCCCACTAAGCAGAAATTCTGAATTCAACACTGTAGCTTGAGGGATTAGAAAGGGCTCTAACAGTTTGTTTGGGTGGCTGACTGAAGCATGGACCAAACGATGGCCTAGCATGTCTGATGTTGAGATGCCCTATTTGTCCTGGTATACAGTAGATGAGGGGATTCAAAGGCTTGCAGGGATTGAAATGCTAGAATAGATTTACCATTTGAGACCTGCCCACCCACCCCAAGAATGTCCAGAGGACACATCTTTAACCAGGATTGTGAGGAATAAATTTGTAAGACAAGCTCTTCTCTGAAGAGCTCTGTGGTTGCTCTTCCCTGTAGTCCAGATATTACTGTAGGGAGGGCTGTAATGGAATTGGAATCCTTAAACATTATGGGGATGATCAGATCTCAGTCTGGTAAAAATCAAGTATCAGCAGTTAAATAGCCAAAGGCAAGGTGGGCGTGGCTACCACAATGAAAGGCAGATTCAAAGCAACACTCAGAATAGTCTGAGTCGCATGGAGTTATGGCATTGGCTAATAGATCATGGGGTACCTAGAAATGAAATACATGGGCAGTAGACTAAATTTCTCCTGGATCTGTATAAGCAGAAGAGTTCTATGCCAAGTGAACAAAACCCTAACTCAAATTACAGATTCAGAGAATCACGGCCCCTTAATCAATTCCCAGACTTGAGACAATTTACACACCCAGAGCCCCTTGAATAAGGAGAAAGCCAGGTCCCCTTGGGGAAGGATCCTGTTAAACTGCCAAAAATTTATGCTGTTAATCTTCCTCCCACCTTTCCCCAGGGAGACCTATGCCCTTTTGCCAGAGTAACTGTGCATTGGGGAAAAGGAAATGATCAGACATTTCAGGGATTATTAGACACTGGCTCAGAAGAGACATTAATTCCAGGAGACACAAAACGTCACTGTGGTCCACCTGTCAGAGTAGGGGCTTATGGAGGTCAGGTGATTGGTGGAGTTTTAGCTCAGATTTACCTCACAGTGGGTCCAGTGGGTCCCTGGACCCATTCTGTGGTTATTTCCCCAGTTCCAGAATGCATAGTTGGAATAGACATACTCAGTAACTGGCAGAATCTCCACATTGGATCCCAGATTTGTGTAGTGAGGGCTATTATGGTTGAAAAGGCCAAGTGGAAGCCACTAGAACTGCCCCTACCTAGCAAAATAGTAAATCAAAGGTAATACCAGATTCCTGGAGGGATTGCAGAGATTAGTGCCACCATCAAGGATCTGAAGGATGCATGAGTGATGATTCCCACCACATCCCCATTCAACTCTCCTATTTGGCCTGTGCAGAAAACAGATGGATCTTGGAGGATGACAGTAGATTATCGTAAACTTAACCGGGTGGTGACTCCAATTGCAGCTGCTGTCCCAGATGTGGTATCATTGCTTGAGCAAATCAATACTTCCCCTGGTACCTGGTATGCAGCTGTTGATCTGGCAAATGCTTTTTTCTCAATTTCCATTAGTAAGGACCACCAGAAGCGGTTTGCTTTCAGCTGGCAAGGCCAACAGTATACCTTCACTGTCCTGCCTCAGGGGTATATCAACTTCCCAGCCTTATGTCATAATATTGTCCACAGGGACCTATCATCTCTCCCTCCCATAAGACATCACACTGGTCCATTATATTGAAGATATCATGTTTATAGGACCTACTGAGCAAGAAGTAGCAAAGACTCTAGATTTATTGGTAAGGCATTTGCATGAGAGAGGATGGGAGATAAATCCAAAAAAAATACAGTGTCCTTCCACCTCAGTGAAATTTCTAGGTGTCCAATGGTGTGGGGCATGTCAAAATATCCCTTCTAAAGTAAAGGATAAGCTGTTGCATCTGGGCCCTCCTACAACCAAAAAAGAGGCACAATGCTTAGTTGGCCTCTTCGGATTTTGGAGACAACACATTCCTCATTTGGGTGTGCTACTCTGGCCCATTTACCAAATGACCAGAAAAGCTACTAATTTAGATTGGGGACCGGGACAAAAGGAGACCCTGTGACAGGTCCAGTCTGCTGTGCAAGCTGCACTATTACTTGGACCAGATGATCCAGCAGATCCAATGGTGCTGGAAGTTTCAGTAGCAAATAGAGATGCTGTCTGGAGCTTTTGGCAGGCCCCTAGAGGGGAATCACAATGCAGACCCTTAGGATTTTGGAAAAAAGCCTTGCCATCCTCTGCAGATAACTACTCCCCTTTTGAGAAACAGCTTTTGGCTTGCTCCTGGGCCTTAGTAGAGACTCAACGCTTAACCATGGGCCATCAAGTTACCATGAGACCTGAGTTGCCTATTATGAGCTGGGTATTGCCTGACCCACAAAATAAATAAAGTTGGGCATGCACAGCAGCACTCCATAATAAAGTGAAAGTGGTATATATGAGATAGGGCTCAAGCAGGTCCTAAAGGCACAAGTAAGTTACATGACGAAGTAGCTCAAATGTGGTCACCACACCTGCTATGTTGCTTTCTCTTTCCCAGTCCACAGCTTTGGCCTCTTGGGGAGTTCCTTACAATCAGTTGACTGAGAATGAGAAAACTCGGGTCTGGTTTATAGATGGTTCTGCGCAATATGCGGGTACCATCCCAAAGTGGACAGCTGCAGCACTGCAGCCCTTTTCCAGGACATCCTTGAAGGATAGCGGTGAGGGCAAATCCTCCCAGTGGGCAGAACTTTGAGCAGTGCACCTAGTTGTTCATTTTGTTTGGAAGAAGAAATGGCCAGAGGTGCGTTTGTACACTGATCCATGGGCTGTTGCCAATGGTTTGGCTGGATGGTCAGGGACTTGGAACGCAAGGAGGTCTGGGGAAGAGGTATGCAGATAGACTTTTCTGAGTGGGCAAAAAACATGAACACATTTGTGTCCCACGTGAATGCTCACCAGAGGGTGACTTCAGCAGAGGAAGATGTCAACAATCAAGTGGATGAGATGACCCTCTCTGTGGCTAATTCTCAGCCTCTTTCTCTAGCCACTCCTGTCATTGCCCAATAGGCTCATGAACAAAGTGGCCATGGAGGTAGGGAGGGAGGTTATGCATAGGCTCAGTAACATGGACTTCCCCTCACCAAGGCTGACTTGGCTACAGTCACTGCTGAATGCTTAATCTGCCAGCAGCAGAGACCCACACTTAGCCCCCAATATGGCACCATTCCTCGAGGTGACCAGCCTGCTATTTGGTGGCAGGTTAACTACCATGAGCCACTTTCACCATGGAAGTGGCAGTGATTTGTTTTAACTAGAATAGACACATACTCTGGATATGGGTTTGCATTTCCGGCATGCAATGCTTCTTCCAAAACTACCATCCATGGACTTACCAAATGTCTTATCTACTGCCATGGCATTCCACACTGCATTGCTTCTGATCAAGGAACGCATTTCACAGCAAATGATGTGCTGGAATGGGCACATGCCCATGGAATTCACTGGTCTTACCATGTTCCCCATCAACCTGAAGCAGCTGGATTAATAGAATGGTGGAAAGGCCTTTTGAAGACTCAATTATGGTGCCAACTAGGTGGCACTACTTTGCAGGGCTTGGGCAATGTTCCCCAGAAGGCTGTGTATGCTCTAAATCAGCGTCCTATCTATGGTGCTGTTTCTCCCATAACCAGGATTCATGGGTCCAGGAATCAAGGGGCGGAAATAGGAGTGGCACCCTCACTATTATCCCTAGTGACCCACTAGGGAAATTTTTGCTTCCTGTCCCTGCAACCTTAAGCTCTGCTGGTCTACAGGTTTTAGTTCCAAAAGGAGGAGTGCTGCCAGCAGGGAACACAACAATGATTCCATTGAACTGGAAGTTAAGACTGCCACCTGGCCACTTTGGGCTCCTCTTACCTGTGAATCAACAGGCAAAGAAGGGAATTACTGTACTGGATGAGGTGATTGATCTTGACTATCAAGGAGAAATAGGACTACATCTACATAATGGGGGTAAAGAAGAGTTTGCCTAGAATATAGGAGATCTTCTAGGGCATCTCCTAGTACTGCCATGCCCTGTGATTAAAGTCAATGGAAAATTGCAACAAACCAATACAAGCAGGACTAATAATGGCCCAGAATCTTCAGGAATGAAAGTTTGGGTCACCCCTCCAAGCAAAGAACCACAGCCAGCTGAAGTGCTTGCTGAGGGTAACAAAAATATGGAATGGGTAGTGGAAGAAGGTAGTGATAAATATGAACTTTGACCACATGACCAGTTACAGAAACGAGGACTGTGATAGTCATGAAACTTTCTTCCTTGTTTCTTTATGAGTATGATTGTATATGTACACAAAATGAATTTCTTTGTTTTCTTCCCCAATTTTTTCCCTTATCATATGAATAGTTTTATCCATTTCATGTTATAATGTTTAAGGATGTCAAGTTTAAGAGTGAATATTACCCAAGGGCTTGCACACTATTCTGTAGGAAATTAATGCACTTCCGGTTGTATGCAGGCAAGTTAAACATTGTTAGGCGGAAATATATATGTATGCGTGTCTGTTATTTTTTTTTTTTTTTTACTTAGAGACTAATTATGGTTTAAGGTAAGGTTTATGGTTGCTGAGGTGACAAGTGGTGGACTGTGATGGTTAGGCTAATGTGTCAGCCCAGCCAGGTAATTGTGTCCAGGTGTTTGGTCAAGCAAGCACTGGGCTAATTGTAATACAAGAGCATTTATGGACTTTGGTCACCAGTGAGTTTACTGCATGAATGGCAGATTACATCTGCATCGATCAGGGAGATTACATCAGCAATGGGTGATGCTTTTATCCAATCAGTTGAATGCCTTAAAAGGGGAATTGATTTCAACATTCAGAGAGAATTTCCAATCTCATCTTTGTACAGCCAACGTCTCCCAGAAACTCATCAAGGACCTTCATTGGACTTTCATCAGAGCCCCTGGTTTGCAGCCTGCCTGTGGAACCTAGACTTGTGCATCCCCACGGTCGCATGAGAGACTCTTATAAAATCTCATATTATTGACAGATATCTACTGTTGATTCTGTTTCCCAGGAGAACCCTAACTAATACAAGCTCTTTCTTCTTTTTTAATATAGGCATTTAGGGCTAAAAATTTCCCTCTCAAGACTGCCTTAACTGTATCCCATAAGTTCTGATAAGTTGTGTTCTCATTTTCATTTGTCTCAGTATATTTACTGATTTCACTTGCAATTTCTTCCTTGACCCACTGATTATTTAGGAGTGTGTTGTTGAGCCTCCACACATTCACAAATTTACTTTTTTCCTTTCTATCATTGTTTTCCAGTTTCATTCCATTATGATCTGGGAAGGTGCTTTGTATAACTTCAATATTTTTATATTCATTGAGAGTTGCATTGTGCCCTAACATGTAGTCTATCCTGGAGAAAGATCCATAGGCACTTGAGAAGAATGTATAACCTGCTGAATTTGGATGCAGTGTTCTGTATATGTCTGTTAGGTCTAACTCATTTATCATAATTTTCAAGTTCTGTTTCCTTGTTGATCTTCTGTCTAGTTGTTCTATCTAATGACATGAGTGGGGTCGTGAAGTCTCCAACAATTATTGTAGACATGTCTATTTCTCCTTTCAGTTTTGCCAGAGTTTGTCTCATGTATTTTGGGGCCCCCTGGTTACATGCATATGACTATTATATCTTCCTGTGGATTGTCCCTTTTATTAATATATAATGGTCTTCTGTATCTCTTAAAACTTTTCTGCAATTAAAGTCTGTTTTGTCTGATATTAGTATAGCTACCCCTGATATTTTTTGGGTTACTATTTGCATGGAGTATCTTTTTCCAACTTTACACTTTCAGCTAGTCTAAGGTGAGTGTCTTGTAAGCAGCATATGGATGCCTCATGTTTTTTTTATCCATTCTGTCAGCATATATCTTTTGATTGGGGAGTTTGGTCCATTCACATTCAGTGATATTATTGTAAATGCACTATTTATTTTCACCATTTTATTCTTTGGTTTTCATATGTCATATCATATTTTTGTCTGTTTTTTTACTCTTTTGGTTATCCTTTCTGCTATTCTTTCTTCTATGCTCTCTTCCAAGCCTCTCTCTCCTGTCTTTTTATTTCAGGTTCTAAGGCTCCCTTTAATATTTCCTGCAAAGGTGGATTCTTTTTTTGCAGACTCTCTTAGTTTCTGTTTGTTTTTGAATATTTTATACTCACCTTCACATTTGCACCAATTTTTCTGGATAAAGAATTCTTGGCAGCAGTTTTTCTCTTTCAGTATCCTAATTTTATCATACCATTGTCTTCTTGCCTCCATGGTTTCTGAAGAGAAATCTGTGCTAAGTCTTACTGGACCTCCCTTGTACATGATGGTTTGTTTCTTCCTTGCTGCTCTGAGAATTTTCTCTTTCTCTTTGATATTTGACATTCTGAGTAGTATGTGTCTTGGAGTACGTCAATTCAGATTTATTCTGATTGGAGTATGGTGTGCTTCTTGGACATGTAAGTTCATTTCTTTCATGAGAGTTGGGAAATTTTCAGCTATTAATTCCTCAAATACTCTTTCTGCCCCTTTTCCCATCTCTTCTCCTTCTGAAACTCCCATGACACATATGTTGTTGTGTTTTGTGTTGTCATTAAAGTCTCTGAGCCCTTCCTCAATTTTTTCCATTCTTTTCTCTTTCTGTTCTTTTCTTTCTTCAATTTCAAATGTTCTGTCTTTGGCATCACTTGTTCTTTCTTCTATCACATCGAGTCTGCTTTCGTATGCCTCTAATGTGTTTTTTATCTCACCTATTGGGTCTTTCATTCCCATGAGCTCTGTTATTTTTCTGTTCAAGATTTCAAATTCTTCTTTGTGCTCACTCAGTGTCTTCTTGGTGTCATTTATCTCTTGAACCATATTGTCTTTCAACTACTTAATTTGATTTTGGAAATTTGTGTGCATCTCGCTGATTAGTTCTCTCAAATTCTGCATCTCTTCTGGGGTTTTGATATATTCCTTTTCTTAGGCCATGTCTTCTATTTTCTTAGTATGGCTTGTAATTTTTTGCTGATGTCTAAGCATCTGATTAGGATGTAGTTTACTCAGATGCTCAATTTCTTTCTCTTTTGTAGGGATTTAGTGGCAGGATGTTGTGTGTTACCACTGCTCTTTGATTTTTGGCTCGACCTGGGTTGTTAGGATGTCCTGCTGGTTGCTCAAAACTGGGCACTATATCCAGTAATTGGTTGTAGACTCGCTTCTTAGGGCCTTGGGTAGGGAGGGGATAGAGGTTAGAAAAAGTCTGTCATACTTGTTTTAATTTTCTCGCATGCACATCCTTGGGTGCCAGCAGATGGCGCTCATTGGCAGCTCTCAGTTCAATGCTTGGTCAGATAGGTCAATGTGATTGAACTTCCTGTCTGAAGGCTAGGAGCCTTGTTATTCAAACTTTCTCTGAGACAGTTCTCCAACCTTCTCTGGCAGTCCCCTCCCTTTTCAAGGCTCCCCACTGAGTCCTCAACAATCAGTCCCTGTTATAGGGGAGCAGATTGGAAGAGTTGTATACCTTTAACTCCTTGCCAGCTCCCAAGGCAAGCAATGGTACAGTGCCACCCAGCCTGGAAGGGTTCCTCGAAAATAACAGACCAAATTTGTGAGTCAAAGTCTGAGTCAGCCTTAGGCTGTGTCCCTGTCTCTCCCCTTTCCTGGGGAGTCATCAACAATCAGTCCCAGCTAGAAAAGAGGGAGATTGCAAGGGTCAGATTTCTCCAGTCCTTCGCTGGCTCCCAGGGCAAACCACTGTGTGGTCCCACCTGGCCTGGAAGAGCTCATGGGACACAGCAGACCAAATTTGTGGTCAGAATCTGAGTCAGTCTTAGGCTGTGTCCACCTGTCTCCCCTTTCCTGGGGTGGTAGATCCTTGGAACCCCCTTTGTCTATAGTGGCAGGCCCAGAGGCCTGAGAATTCTGAAGTGTTTTTAGTGTGGGTGAGGCTGCCAGCAGCAGCTGCTCCTGGTTTCAACTCACAGTTCTGTCATCGTGATTCCCTTCCTTTGTCCCTCTCTCCTCTGGGAGGTGTCCAGCCTTCTCCTGTGTCCTAAACCCTAGAAGATCTTTTTCTAGGCTGTTTAAGCCTGTCATCTAGCTATTTTCTGGAGGAGGAGAGTCCTATGTCTTTCTAGTCCACCATCTTCCTGGAGGTCAAAAAATATTATATTAAAATACATATTTCTGCAGGAACATCCTGATGAAAGACTTCTAAATTTAAGGGACTAGAGTCAATATTCTGAATGAAAGTATATTACAAAGGATTCAAAACCAGAGATGAGAATGAGCACAAGCATTTTCATTACAAAGAACAAGAGTGGTAACTTTGTGAGTGATTGCCTAGGACAACAAAGACAGGACAGGGCCTGATACCTGGGTGCTCTGACCAGAGGACGTGCAAGCACAAGGGAAGTAGACAGAGTCCAGAAACAATAGACCAGTTCCAGGAAACATTCCAGGCAGGGCTATTAAAGCTATGACTTACTGTTTGGACTTGAAGTGAAAGTGATGATAAATAGCAGTCAGCAAGGATTCATGTTGAAAACATGTCAGACTTATCTCATCTCCTTCCTTGATAAGGTAGAACCAGGAATTATAGAGAATAGTTTGCTCTTTTACTTTAATCTTCCAAACTAATTAAAACAGATCTTGTGGTGCTATGACACAAAGCTGCCTCCTCAGGCCTGTTGTGTTCATCATATTTACAAATGACTAGTATGAAGATATGAGATTATATCACAGTAATAGATGGCATCACACTCAGAGAGAGCAAATAACACAGATGATAGGATCAAGAACCAAAAAGCTCTGGCCAGGCTAAAGCAGTGATTACATCCAATAAGAGGTGAAATTTCACAGGAATGACTTTTCTGTCCTTGGGAGAAGAACACCAACTGCAGAAATACAGGATAGGGGTAGAGGGTAGGGGGGTGGCTAGTGAGCAAGCTAGCAGCAGTGCCTTTTTTCATTCAAAATTGATGGGTGCTTGTCCAGTGCCAGGTGCTCTGCTAGGCACCTGGAGGACAAAAGTGAACCAGGTGGAGGTCCTGCTCTTGGTGACCTAGCAGTCTAGAGAAGAATATAAACAAGTGAAGAGGAAATTAAAATGTTATATTGGGAGCAGATGTGGCTCAAGCATTTGGGCACCCGCCTCCAACATGGGAGGTCCCAGGTTCTATTCCCAGTGACGCCTAGAGAAGACAAACTGACGCAATGAGATCACGCAACAAGATCACACAATGAGATGTTGCAATGAGGACACACAATGAGAGACACAACAAGCAGGGAATAGATGTGGCTCAAAGGATTGGGCACCTCCCTACCATATGGGAGGTTCCATGTTCAGTTCTCTGTGCCTCCTAAAAGATGACGAGCAGACACAGAGAGCACACAATGAACAGACACAGAGAGCAGACAGTGGGTGCAAACAACAGAAGGTGGTGGGGGGGGAGAAATAAATAAATAAATCTTTTTTAAAATGCTCTATGAGGGGAGCGGATGTAGCTCAAGAAGTAGAGCACCTGCTTCCCACATGGGAGGTCCCAGGTCCAGTTCCCAGTGCCTCCTTAAAAACAAAAAACCAAACAACAAGCAAACAAAAAAATCAACTCAGAGGAGCTGATATGGCTCAGTGGTTGAGTGCCGGCTTCCCACATATGAGGTCCTGGGTTCAATCCTCGGCCCATATATATATATATATATATATACATATGTATATATATATATGTTTTATAACAAAAGCTACTAGCGCCAAAGAGCACAAAGTGGGAACATTTTAACCTAGTCTTGTGAGCTTAGAAAATGTTTGCTAGAGCAGGTCATCATGAGGGAACCTGAAAGATGCAGAAGAGTTAAGCAATATTGCAATATTGAGGGAAAGAATTTCCCCAGCAAACAGAGCGGCAAGACAAAGACCTGTGGCTGAGGGAGGACAGGACTCATTGGTCCCTGAAAGCCTTGGAGGGCCTGTGTGGCTGGAGTAGGAGGCTGGAAGAGCTAGAGGAGCAAGCAGGGGAGGACCAAATCAAGGAGAAGGGGGCAAACTTGAATTTAATCCTGAAGCCAGTGGGGGACCTTGGAGAGATTTTAAATCAGAGAGTGACAAGTTCAAATTTATGATCTAAAAAGATCACTAAGGCAGAAATGCAGGGAATGGGGGCTGGACTGGGGACAGGGAGATTATCAAAGAAGGAATTACAGTAAATAACCTAGGGGACATTATGATGGATTGAAATTAGCAGTGGGAAGAAAACAGTAGATGGTTAAAGATATTAGGAGAGAAAATCTACAGAAGTTGGTGATTGATCTACAATTTATAGAAGTTGTAGATCAATAAAAGTTGGTTTAGGGGAATGAGAGAAAGAGAGAAGTCAGGTAGAATGTCAGGATTATATTGTCCTGTGCAGTGGGCAGCTCATGACACTGAAGCAGGTTAGTACAGGAAACAAGGGAAGGTAGCTAGTCAGAACAAAGCCATAACCATCATAGCTGAAAAGCCCACCAAGAACCTGGTCTTGAGCTCAAAAAAAAACCTAGATAATTTCAAAAAGGGAGGCCTCCCTATTGGTTCCCTAAAAGCTAATAGGTACAACCTGAGTGGTCTGTAGTATAAACCAATAGGAAGGCAGAAAAGCAACTCCCATCAGAACAGGAAATAGCCAAGATCCCTCCTTAACATATAAGATGTTGTACATATTCTGTGTCTAACAATAGGGAACTTGTTAAGGGATGACAATACATCCATAAAATGAAATACTATAGAGACATTCAGAATAATATAGATAGCTGTTGAGTTGGAATAAATGTTTAAGATACACCTTTCAAATAAGCTTTTTTTTGTTGGAGTGTAACATATCTACAGAAAATGTACCAATCATAACTATATAGCTCAATGAGCAAATCCAAACTGAATATATCTGTATAATCACCACCCAGATTAAGAAATTGATTACCTGGACCCCAAATGCATTTTAAGAGAAAAAGCAGATTCTGAATCATCATATATAATATCCTGTATTTTATTTTAAAATGTGTACATAGCATAACCAAGAACCTGGAAAATTATAAACTAAAATGTTGGCAATGCTTTTTTCTATGTGATGGAAATACAAGTAATATTTCTATTTCTATTTGTTTTTCAGAAATTTAAATATTTTATATCTTTTTCAATACTTACCGTATAGGTCACTTGGTAATTTCAAGAAATATATACAAGTTCCTTACAAATAATTACTACTGACTTGTTCCCAAAATTCATTAATGAGCACCCACTAATTCCATATTACAAATCCTATTACTAGATTTATCTCTAATTTCTGGTTCTCTGCTAAGACTATATTCCTAAAGTTTTCTTTAGGCCAGGGAATTGATGATGAAAGCACATAGACAGGCCAAAACTGGTTTCTTCCTACAATAGAAATCAACATATACTAAATTAATATATAAAATTGCAATGCTTATTCTTCATGCCACCCCAGCTTCACAAATAAATTTTAAAATTTTTGCAAATGTGAATGCACTGAAACATTTAGATCAGGCTTTGAACTGAGATGGAGGCTTAACTGCTCTATCTGCTGACAGACAGTGGAAGCACATGTGAGGAAATTAAAGGTAAGTTGGTAAAAGAGGCTATTTCTGGCATTTACAGCCTCCCTCCCTAAGGCCTTTGGAAGCCCATCTCCAACCCATTACTGGGTCCAGGGCCCAGATTTGAGCAATTATCAAGGACAAACCTGAAGACCCAGAACTGGCTGAACCAAGAATCAAAGAACAGCAGTAACACACAGCCACCCACCACTGGATCCCTACAAAAGGGAGAGAAATTGAGCATCAGTGTAAACTCACCATCAGAATCAGATGCCTAGATATCAACAAAAAATCACAAGCCATACTAAAAAAAAATGGAAGAAATAGCCCAAGAAAAAGAATATATTAAAGCCCCAGATGAGCCACAGGATTTAAGACAACTAATCAATGAGATTCATACAAATTTCCAAAATCAAATTAATGAGTTGAAAAAAGGATAAAAGACATCAAGAAGACAATGAGTGAGCACAAAGAATTTGAGAACCTGAATAGAAAAATAACAGAGCTCATAGGAATGAAAGACACATTAGCAGAGATTTTTAAAAATGCATTAGAATGCACCTCTGACAGACCTGGAGAAGTTAATGTCTGCTGCTAAGGATTCCACTACAGAAGCAAGGAAAAAAAGGTCCGCATGCTTTCTGTCTGCCTGGTTGTGGCAACCAAGATTAAACAGAGAGGGAAGCGGCTATGGCTCAATCAGTAGGGCTCCCATTTACCATATGGGAGGCCCCGGGTTCAGTTCCCGGGGCCTCCTGGTGAAGGCAAGCCTGCCCGCACGGCGTGGTTAGCTGACCCAGTGAGCACGAGCAGCAAGGGGGGGATAAATGAATAAATAAATAAAATCTTTAAAAAAAAAAAAAAAAAAAGATTAAACAGAGAAATACAGGAAATTCTAAAAACATGAGGAAGGGGAAATAATCTTTGCAACTCAGAAATAAACTTGTGAACAGAAAAAAAAAAAAAAGCAAAAACATTAGCTGCATACAACAGCAGATTTAAAATAATATAAGAAAAAATAAGTGATATAGGAGACAGGAGACAAAACAGCTGAAATGTGAAGAGAAAGAATAACAGAGAGAGAAAAGAATGGGAAAAAAATGAGCAGGGGCTCAAGGAGTTGAATGACAACATGAAATGCAACAACATAAATGTCATGGAAGTTCCAGAAGAAGAAGAGAAGGGAAAGGGGTAGAAAGTTTATTTGAGAAAATAATGGCTGAAAATTTCCCAACTTTCATGAAAGAAATGAACTTACATGGTCAAGAAGTCCAATGCACTGCAATCAGGATAAATCTGGATGGACCTACTCCAAAACACATACTACTCAGAATGTCAGATGTCAAAGATTAAGAGAAAACTCTGAGAGCAGCAAGGGAGAAGCAAACCATCACATACAAGGAACGCCCAGTAAAAATTAGTGCAGATTTCTCATCATAAATCAAGGAGCTGAGAAGACAGTGCTATGATACAATTAGGATACTGAAAAAGAAAAACTGCCAGCTGAGAATCCTTTATCCAGCAAAATTGTCCTTCAAATATGAAAGTGAGTATAAAATATTCACAAACAGACACTGAAAGAGTTCATAAAATGCCATCCATATGCTGCCTTCAAGAGACTCACCAAGGATACAAACTAGCTTAAGTGAAAGGTTAAAAAAGGAACTTCAAGCAACAGTAACCAAAAAAGAATGGGGGTAGCTATACTAATATAGGACAAAATAGACTTTAAATGCAAAAAGTTTTAAGAGCTGCAGGAGGCCATTATATATTAATAAAAGGAACAATTCGCCAGGAAGAAGTAACAATCATAAACATCCATGCACCTAACCAGGGTGCCCCAAAATACATGAGGCAAACTCTGGAAAAATGAAGGAAGAAATAGACATCTCTACAATAATAGCTGGAGACTTCAACACACCACTCACATCATTAGTGCAATTAGACAGAAAATCAACAAGAAAACAGATAATCTGAACAATATAAGAAACGAACTAGAGCTAACAGACATACACAGACTGTTGCATCCCAAATCAACAATTATACATTCTTCTCTTTTTTTTTCTTTTTAAAAAAACTTTTTAATTGAAGTTTACCATTCATACATGAAAAATCCATAAACAATAAGTATATAGTACAAGTTGCAAACTTACAAAACAAACATGCATATTATCATACAGGTCTCCCATATGTTACACCACCACTACCTTGCATTGTTGTGAAACAATTGTTACAAACTATGAAAAAGCATCATCAAAAACATTACTACCAACTATAGCCAATATCTTACATTAGCTGTATTTTTCCTTCAGCCCACTTAGTTAATGACACCCTGTATAATACACTTGTTATAGTTCATGTGTGAATGTTCTCATATTTGTTCTGTTAACCACAGTCAATTTCCACCACAGGATTCATTGTGTTATACAGTCCCATGCTTTGTACAATCCATCCAAAGTGAACACTCAATGGCTCTCATATTCATCACAGAGTTGGGCTGTCATCACTTCAGTCAATTTTAGAAAGTTTTCATTACTTCAAAAGGAAAAATCCCATACCCCCTTTATACACCCCTATGGTTGTCCCTCAGAATTGATATAATATCTTCTTTGCCATTGCTCCAAAATTTTACAATATTACTGTTAACTATAATCCATAAGTTTCCTTAAATGTAATTTTCCCATGTATCACAATATATTTAACACTTTGTAAAGGAAAAACATTCTTATGCTTATACTAAAACCACAGTCTTCATCCATCACTAAAATCACTATGTTACATGGTCCCTACATTATTCTCTAGCTTCCTTTCAATTCACATTTACATCCACAGACAATCTCTTTCAGCCACAATCACATTTATAAATCAGCAGTGTTAGTTATACTCACTATAATATATTACTATCAACTCTATTCATTTCCACACATTTATAATAAACCTTATTAGAAATTCTATATATATTAAGCATATGCTCCCATTGTCAACCCACATTCAATTTCCTAGTAACCTATATACTTCAGAGTTTACCTTCATGACTTTTTATTCATTGTTTTAGTTCGTTTTCGTGAAACCATGAAATATTTGTCTTTTTATGTCAGGCTTATTTCATTCAACATAATGTCCTCAAGGTTCATCCATGTTGTCATATGCATCCTGATTTCATTTCTTCTTACAGCTGAATAGTATTCCATTGTATGTATATATCACATTCTGTTTATCCAATCATCAGTTGAAGGACACTTGGATTTTTTCCATATTGTAGCAATTGTGAATAATGCTGCTTTGAGCATCAGTGTGCAAATGTCAATTCATGTCCTTGCTTTCAGTTCTTCTGATTATATTCTTAGTAACAAGACTGCTGGATCATAGGGCAGTCCTATATTTAGTTTCTTGAGAAACCACCAAACTAGCTTCCACAAAGTCTGCACCATTCTACATTCCCACCAACAGTGAAGGAATGTTCCTATTTCACCACATCCTCTATAGAACCTATAGTTTTCTGTTTTTGTATTAATGTCCATTCTATAAGGTAAGAAATTATATCTCAGTGTAGTTTTGATTTGCATTTCTCTAATAGCTAATGATGTTGAACACTTTTTCATTTGCTTTTGGGCCATTTGTATTTCTTTGGAGAAATGTCTCTTCAAGTTTTTGGCCCATTTTTTAATCAGGTTGTTTGCCTTCTTATCATTGGGTTGTATGAACTTTTTATGTAAATGGATATCAAACCCTT
>JAKSZT010054558.1:1621795-1637834 GCA_026826555.1 Tolypeutes matacus
GATATGGATATCCAGTTCTCCTAGCACCATTTCTTGAATAGACTGTTATAGACCAGCTAGGTGGGCTTGACAGTCCCATCAAAAATCACTTTGCCATAAAGTCAAGGTTATATTTCTGAAGTCACTTCTATTCCATTGGTCAACATATCTACCTTTATGGCAGTATCATGCTGTTTCTACCACTGTTGCTAAGTAATATGCTTGAAAATCAGGAAGTGAGAGTCTGACAAATTCGTTCTTCTATTTTTTAAATATTTTTGGCAATTTGGGACCTACTATCCTTCCAAATAAATGTAATAATTGGCCTTTCAAATTCTATTTAAAAAAAAGACTATTGGAAGTATTAGAGGGATTGTGTTGAATATGTTGATAAATTTTGGTAGAATTGCCATCTTAAAGATATAATGTCTTCCAATCCATAAACATGGAATGTCCTTCCATTTATTTAGGTATTCTTTGTTGTTGTTGTTGTTGTTTAGCAATGTTTTGTAGTTTTCCAAATACAAGACCTTTTTGTCCTTGTTTAAGTTTATTCCTAAATATTTGATTCTTTTAGTCTCTATTGAAAATAGGATTTTTTCCTGACTTCCTCTTCTGATTGTACATTAGTAGTATATAGAAATGCTACTGTTGTTTTTTTTTCATTATTAGTCTTGTATCCTGCCACTTTGCTAAACTTGTCTCTTAGTTCTAGTAGCATTGTTGTGAATTTATTCAGGATTTTCTAGCTATAGGATCATATCATCAGCAAATAGTTAAAGTTTTATTTCTTCCTTTCCTACTTGGATGCCTTTTATTTCTCTTTCTTCCCTAACTTCTTTAGCTAGAACTTCTACCACAATATTGGATAACAGTAGTGATAGTGGGAATCCTTATCCTCTTTCTGAAGTCAGCAGGAAAGCTTTCAGTATTTCTCCATTGAGTAAAATGTGAGCTGTGAGTTTTTCACAGATGTACTTTATCATGGTGAGAGTTTCCTTCTATTCCTATAGTTTCATGGATATTCATCAAGAAATGATGTTGGATTTTGTTGAATGCCTTTTCCATGTCAATTGAGATCATCATGTGATTTTTCTTCCTCAATATAGTAATGTGATATATTACATTGATTTTCTTGTGTTGAACCATACTTGCATACCTAGGATAAAACCCACTTCATCATGATGTGTAATTCTTTTAATGTGCTGTTAGATTCGATTAGCAAGTATTTTCTTGAGGATTTTTAAAACTATTTTCATTACAGAAATTGGTTTACAATTTTCTTTTTTCATGTTATCTTCATCTGACTTTGGTATTAGAGTGATGTTGGCTTCATAGAATGGTTTTGATAGTGTTCACTCTCTTCTATTTTTTGGAAGATTTTGAGCAAGATTAGTATTAATTCTTCTTTGAATGATTGGTAGAATTCACCTGTGAAGCAATCTGGTTCTGGGCTTTTTACCTTTGAAAGGTTTTGTTGACTATTTCAATCCCCTTCCTTATGACTGGTTTGTTGAGGTCTTCTATTTCTTCTGGGGTCACTGTAGGTTGTATGTGTGTTTCTAGAAATTTGTCCTTTTCATCAACATTTTCTAGCTTGTTGGCAAACAGTTGTTCATAGTATCCTCTTATGCTCTCTTTTATTTCTGTGGGGTCAGCAGTAATGTTCCCCGTCTCATTTATGATTTTATTTATTTATATCCTCTCTCTTTTTTTTTTTTTTTTTTTCTTTATCAGTCTAGTTAAGAGTTTGCTGATTTTGTAGATCTTTTCAAAGAACTAACTTTTGGTTTTGTTAATTATTTCTATTGTTTTTGTGGTTGTTGTTCTCAATTTCATTTATTTCTGCTCTAATCTCTATTTCTTTCTTTCTGCTTACTTGGGGATTAGTTTGCTGTTCTTTTACTAGTTCCTGAAGGTGATCAGTTAGGTCTTTGATTTTAGCTCTTTCATCTTTTTAAATGTAAGTGTTAGGAGCTATAAATTTCCCTCTCAGGACTGCCTTTGCTGCATCCCATAGGTTTTGATATGTTGTGTTCTCATTTTCACTTGTCTCAAATTATTTACTGGTTTTGCTTATGATTTCTTCTTTAACAAAATGATTAAGCGCGTTTTGTTTACCCTCCATATATTTATGAGTTTTACCATTCTCCACATGTTATTGATTAAGCGTGTTTTGTTTATCCTCCATATATTTGTGAGTTTTACCATTCTCCACATGTTGTTGATTTTTATGATCAAAGATAATGTTTTGTATAATTTCAGTCCTTTAAAATTTATTGAGACTGGTTTTGTAATCCAACATATGGTCTATTCTGGAGAGAGCTCCATGAGCATTTGAGAAGAATGTATAACCTGCAGATTTGGGGTATAATGTTCTATATATGCTTGTAATGTTTAGTTCATTAATCATATTATTCAAGTTCTCTGTTTCTTTATTGATCCTTTGTCCAGTTGTTCTACCCAAAGATGAGTGTGCTGTATCGAAGTCTCCAACTATTATTGTAGAGACATCTATTTCTCTCTTAAGTTTTACATGTGTGTGCCTCATGTATTTTTGGGCACCATGGTTAGTTGCATAAATATTTATTATTTTTATTTCTTCTTGGTGAATTGCTCCTTTTATTAATATATAATGTCCTTCTTCATCTCTTATAGCAGTTTTGTATTTGAAGACTATTTTGTCTGATACTATTATCATTACTCCAGCTCTTTTTGATTACTGTTTGTGGGTAATATCATTTTTCAACCTTTTACTTTCAGTCTATTTGTGTCCTTGTATGTAAGTGAGTCTCTTGTAGACAGCATATAATGACTAATTTCTTTTTTATCCATTCTGCCAGACAGTGACTTTTGATTGAGGTGTTCAATCTATTAACATTTAATGTTATTACTATAAAGGCATTACTTACTTTGTCCATTATATCTTTTGTTTTTTCATTGACCTATCTTACTATTATCTGCCTTGTTACCCTTACTAAAAATCTTCATTTCTACACTCTTCTCCAGGCCTCTCTTTCATGTCTTTTCCTTACAGGTTGCAGCACTCCCTTTAGTATCTCTTGTAAATCCAGTCTCTTGGTGACATATTATTTTAGTTTTTGTTTATCTGTGATTACTTTAAACTCACCACCAGTTTTTAAGGACAGTTTTGCTGGATAAAGAATTTTGCCTGGAAGTAGTTTTTCTCTTTCAGATACATTCTTCTCAAGTGCTTATAGAACTTTCTCCTAGAAAGACCACATGTTAGGTCACATGGCAGTCTCAATAAATATAAAAAAATTGAAATTATACAAAGCACCTTCTCAGATCATAATGAAATAAAACAAAATTTAAAATAGATGGGAAAGGGGAAAATTTGCAAATATGTGGAGACTAAACAACATATTCCTAAACAATCAGTGGGTCAAAGAAGAAATTGTAAGCAAAATTACTAAATATATTGATATGAATGAAAAGAGAACACGAATTGTAAAAATTTATGGGATGCAGCTAAGGCAGTGCTGAGAGGGAAATTTATAGTCCTAAATACCTATATTAAAAAAGAAGAGACTTCCGGGAAGATGGCGGACTAGTAAGACACAGGAATCTCTTCTCCAGAAAAATAGCTAGAGGACAAGCTGAAACAGCCCCGAAAAAGATCTTCTAGGGTTTAGGTCACCAGGTGAAGGCTGCACACCACCCAGAAGAGAGAGGGACAGAAGAGGGAAATCGCGACTACAGAACTGTGACCTGCAAGTAGCAGCTTCTGCTGCTTCCGGCACCCTCCCCCACACTCTTCAGAATTCTCGGGCCCCTGGGCCTGCGACCACAGACAAAGGGGGCTTCAGGGATCTGCCACTCCCGGAAAGGGGAGAGAGAGGGACACAGCCTTAGGCTGACTCAGGTTCGGACCTGAAATTTGGGCTGCAGAGCCCCACGGACCTTTCCACACGGCAGTTTGCCCTGGGAGCCCAGAAAGGACTGGAGAAATCTGATCCTCGCAACCTCCCTCTCTTCTAGCCTGGACTAATTGTTGAGGACACCACGGGAGAGGGGAGAGAGAGCCTGGGGCTAACCCTGCTTTGGACTCCCAGGTTTGGTCGGCCCTGTCCCGAGAGCCCTTCCAGGCTGGGTGGGGCTGCACCATTGTTTGCCTTGGAGCCTGCAAGGGGCTAAAGATATACAAACCTCCCAATCTCATCCTCTACTAACAGGGACTGATTGTTGAGGATTCAGAATGGAGTGGAAATATTTCCTAGCTGGGAAAAGGGGGGCACTACGAGAGAAGTCTGGAGAACTGTCTCAGAAAGTTTGAAATACAGGGCTCCTAGTCCCCAGACAGGAAGCTCTATCACATTGATCTGGTCTGTGTCACAACAAATACGCTCCGACCAGGCATTGAATTGAGAGCAGCCAACAAGCGCCATCTCCTGGCAGACCAAGGAAGTACACATAACAAATTAATAAGTAAGAGAGTCTTTTCCTGGCCTCTATAGCCTCCCTGCCCAAGGCCCTAGGAAACGACTCTACAACCAATTACTGGGTCCAGTGCCCAGTTTTGAGCAACCAGCAGAACAATCCTAACAATCAAGGTTGAGCCGAAAATCAAAGAGCGGTGGTAACTCACAGCCGCCTGCCACTAAAACCTCATAAAAGAGAAAGAGATAGAGCATCTAAGTAAAATACAAACTAACCAGATGCCTAAGCACCAACAAAAAATTACAGGCCATACTAAGAAAATAGAAGACATGGCCAAAGAAAAGGAATACAGCAAAGTCCCAGAAGAGATGCAGAATTTGAGAGAATTAATCAGTGAGATGAGCACACATTTCCAAAATCAAATTTATGAGATGAAAGAGAATATAGTTAAAGAGATCAATGACATCAAGAAGTCATTGCGTGAATATAAAGAAGAATTTGAAATCATGAACAGAAAAGTAATGGAGTTCATGGGAATGAAAGATACAATAAGTGAAGCAAAAAATACATTTGAAGCATACAACAGCAGACTCGAAATGATAGAAGAAAGAATAAGTGATACTGAAGACAGAGCAGCTAAAATTGAAGAGAAAAAAGAACAGAGAGAGAAAAGAATGGAAAAAATTGAGCAGGGGCTCAGAGAGTTGAATGACAACACAAAACGCAAGAACATACGTGTCATTGGAGTTCCAGAAGGAGAAGAGAAAGGAAAAGGGGCAGAAAGAGTATTTGAGGAAATAATAGCTGAAAATTTCCCAACTCTCACAAAAGAAACAAACTTTCATGTCCAAGAAGCACACCATACCCCAATAAGAATAAATCCAAATAGACCTACGCCAAGACACATATTATTCAGAATGTCAAATGTAAAAGATAAAGAGAAAATGCTCAGAGCAGCAAGAGAGAAGCAAACGATCACGTACAAAGGACGGCCAGTAAGACTTTGTGCAGATTTCTCTTCAGAAACCATGGAGGCGAGAAGACAGTGGTATGATACAATTAGGAAACTGAAAGAGAAAAACTGCCAGCCGAGAATTTTTTATCCAGCAAAAGTGTCCTTCAAATATGAAGGTGAATATAAAGTATTCACAAACAAACAGAAACTAAGCGAGTTTGCAAAAAAGAATCCACCTTTGCAGGAAATATTAAAAGAAGCCTTAGAACCTGAAAGAAAAAGACAGGAGAGAGAGGCTTGGAGGAGAGTATAGAAGAAAGAAAAGCAGAAAGGATAACCAAAAGAGTAAAAAGAAAGACAAAAATAAGATGACATATGAAAACTAAAGAATAAAATGGAGGAAATAAATAGTGCATTTTCGGTAATATCATTGAATGTGAATGGATTAAATTCCCCAATCAAAAGATACAGGCTGACAGAATGGATAAAAAAACATGAGCCATCCATATGCTGCTTACAAGAAAGTCATCTCAGACACAAGGATACAAGCCGGCTGAAAGTAAAAGGTTGGAAAAAGATACTCCATGCGAATAGTAAACAGAAAAGAGCAGGGGTAGCTATACTAATATCAGACAAAACAGACTTCAAATGCAAAAAAGTGATAAGAGATGCAGAAGGCCATTATATATTAATAAATGGGACGATCCTCCAGGAAGATATAACAGTCATAAATATCTACACACCTAACCAGGGTGCCCCAAAATATATGAGACAAACTCTGGCAAAACTGAAGGGAGAAATAGACATTTCTACAATAATCGTCGGGGACTTCAACACCCCTCTCACATCATTAGATAGAACAACTAGACAGAAGATCAACAAGGAAACAGAGAACTTGAACAATATGATAAACAAGTTAGACCTGACAGACATATACAGAACACTGCATCCAAACTCAGTGGGTTATACATTCTTCCCAAGTGCCCATGGATCTTTCTCCAGGATAGACCACATGTTAGGTCACAATACAACTCTCAATAAATATAAAAAGACTGAAATTATACAAAGCACCTTCTCAGATCATAATGGAATGAAACTAGAAATCAATAGCAGACAGGAAAAAAGGAAATTTGCAAATGTGTGGAGACTGAACAACACACTCCTAAATATTCGGTGTGTCAAAGAAGAAATTGCAAGTGAAATCAGTAAATATATTGAGACAAATGAAAATGAGAACACAACATATCAAAACTTATGGGATAGGGAAGCGACTGTGGTTCAATCAGTAGGGCTCCCGTTTACCATATGGGAGGCCCCAGGTTCGGTTCCTGGGGCCTCCTGGTAACAGATCTTAGGGAAATAAATAAAGTAATTAAACCTATGGGAGCCCTTCAACCTGGCCTGCCACAGCCTTCTATGATACCTCAGGATTGGTTTTTGATTATTATCGATTTAAAAGATTGTTTCTTTACTATTCCTTTACATCCTAAAGATAGGGAAAAATTTGCTTTTTCAATCACTGCTCTTAGTAATCAAAGTCCTAGACAAAGATTTCAATGGTGGGAAGCGTCTGTGGCTCAATCAGTAGGGCTCCCGTTTACCATATGGGAGGCCCCGGGTTCGGTTCCCGGGGCCTCCTGGTGAAGGCAAGCCCACCCGCACGGTGTGGTTAGCTGACCCAGCGAGCACAAGCAGCAAGGGGGAGATAAATGAAGAAATAAATAAAATCTTTAAAAAAAAAAAAAAAAAACTTATGGGATACAGCAAAGGCAGTCTTGAGAGGGAAATTTATAGCCCTAAATGCCTATATTAAGAAACAAGAAAGAGCTAAACTCAAAGATTTAACTGAACAACTTGAGAAACTAGAGAAAGAACAGCAAACCAATCCCAAAGCAAAAAGAAGGAAAGAAATAATAAAGATTAGAGTGGAAATAAATGAAAATGAGAACAGAAAAGCAATAGAGAAAATCAACAAAACCAAAAGCTGGTTCTTTGAGAAGATCAATAAAATTGGCAAACCCCTCGCTAGACTAACAAAGAAAAAAGAGAGAAGATGCAAATAAATACAATCAGAAATGAAAGGGGGAAAATTACAAATGACCTCACAGAAATAAAAAGAATCATAAGAGGATATTATGAGAAACTATATGCCAACAAACTAGACAACCTGGATGAAATGGACAAATTTCTAGAAACTCATAACTAACCTCCACTGACACAACAAGAAATACAAGAACTTAACAAACCAATCACAATTAAGGAGCTTGAATCCATCATCAAAAATCTCCCAGCAAAGAAAAGTCCAGGACCAGATGGCTTCACAGGTGAGTTCTACCAAGCATTTCTAAAAGAATTAACACCAATCCTGTTTAAACTCTTCCAAAAAATTGAAGAGGAGGGAAAATTACCCAGCACATTTTATGAAGCCAACATCACCCTAATACCAAAGCCAGATAAAGATTCCACAAGAAAAGAAAATTACAGATCAATCTCTCTCATGAACATATATGCAAAACTTCTCAAAAAAATACTTGCAAATCGAATCCAACAGCATATCAAAAGACTTATATATCACGACCAAGTGGGATTTATTCCTGGTATGCAAGGCTGGTTCAACATAAGAAAATCAATCAATGTAATAAACCACATTAACAAATTGAAGGAAAAAAAACACATGATCATCTCAATAGATGAAGAAAAGGCATTCGACAAAATCCAACATCCTTTTTTGATAAAAATACTTCAAAAGATAGGAATAAAAGGAAAATTCCTCAATATGATAAAAGGCATATATGAAAAACCCACAGCCAACATCATACTCAATGGGGAAAGGTTGAAAGCTTTCCCCCTAAGATCAGGAACAAGACAAGGATGCCCACTGTCACCATTGTTATTCAACATTGTACTAGAAGTTCTAGCTAGGGCAATTAGACAAGACAAAAAAATTAAAGGCATCCAAATAGGAAAAGAGGAAGTAAAACTCTCACTGTTTGCGGATGACATGATCCTGTATTTAGAAAATCCTGAAGTATCCACAACAAAGCTACTTGAAGTAATAAATAAGTTCAGCAAAGTGGCAGGATATAAGATCAACACGCAAAAATCAGTAATGTTTTTGTACACTAGTACTGAACAATCTGAGGAGGAAATCAGGAAGAAATTTCCATTTTCAATAGCAACAAAAAGACTCAAATACCTAGGAGTTAATTTAACCAAGGAAGTACAGGACCTATATGCAGAAAACTACAAAACAATGCTAAACGAAATTTAGAAAGACCTAAACAAATGGAAAGACATTCCGTGTTCATGGATTGGAAGAATAAATATCGTGAAGATGTCAATCTTGCCCAAACTGATTTATAGATTCAATGCAATACCAATCAAAATCCCAACAGCTTACTTTACAGAATTAGAGAAGGCAATTACCAAATTCATCTGGAAGGGTAAGTGCACCCGAATAGCCAAAAGTATTCTAAAAAAGAAGAGCAATGTGGGAGGAATTTCACTGCCTGACCTTGAAACATATTACAAAGCTACAGTGGTCAAAACAGCATTGTACTGGCATAAAGATAGACATATTTATCAGTGGAATAGAATTGAGAATCCAGAAATAAACCCTCACCTATACATTCAACTGGTTTTTGACAAACCTACCAAGCCCATGCTGATGGGAAAAAAACAGTCTCTTCAACAAATGCTGTTGGGAGAACTGGATATCTATAAGCAAAAGAATGAAAGAGGACCCCTATCTCACCCCCTATACAAGAATCAACTCAAAATGGATCAAAGATCTAAATATAAAAGCCCGGACCATAAAACTACTAGAAGAAAATGTAGGAAAACATCTTCAAGACCTTGTAGTAGGTGGTGGTTTCTTGGACTTCACACCCAAAGCACGTGCAACCAAAGAAAAAGTAGATAAATGGGACCTCCTCAAAAGTAAACACTTTTGCACCTCACAGGACTTTGTCAGAAGGGTGAACAGGCAGCCAACTCAATGGGAAAAAATATTTGGAAATCACTATCTGAAAAGGGTTTAATATCCAGGATATATAAAGAGATGTTACAGCTCAACAATAAAAAGACAAATGACCCAATTAAAAAATGGGCCAAGGAAGCGGCTGTGGCTCAATTGGTGGGGCTCCCGTTTGCCATGTGGGAGGCCCTGGGTTCGGTTCCCGGGGCCTCCTGGTGAAGGCAGGCCCGCCTGCATGGCGTGGTTAGCTGACCCAGCGAGCACAAGCAGCAAGGGGGGGATGGATGAATAAATAAATAAAATCTTTAAAAAAATAAATAAATAAAATCTTTAAAAAAAAAAAAAAAATGGGCCAAAGACTTGAATAGACATTTCTCCGAAGAAGAAATACAAATGGCAAAAAAACACATGAAGAAATGCTCAACATCACTCATGATTAGGGAAATGCAAATCAAAACTACAATGAGATATCATTTCACACCTATCAGAATGGCCACTATTAAAAAGACAGAGAACTACAAGTGTTGGAGAGGATCTGGAGAAATAGGAACACTTCTTCACTGTTGGTGGGAATGCAGGATGGTACAACTATGGAGGACTGTTTGGCAGTTCCTAAAGAAGTTGAATATAGACTTGCCACGTGACCCTGCAATACCACCACTGGGTATATACCCAGAAGACCTGAGAGCAGTGACACGAACAGACATCTGCACACCGATGTTCATAGCCACATTATTCATCATTGCCAAAAGTTGGAAACAACCCTGGTGTCCATCAACAGATGAATGGATAAACAAACTGTGGTCTATTCACACGATGGAATATTATGCAGCTGTAAGAAGAAATGAAATCATGAAGCATATGGCAACATGGATGAATCTGGAGGACGTTATGTTGAGTGAAGCAAGCCAGACACAAAAGGACAAATACTGTATGAATGTATTACTATGAACCAAATATATTGTGTAATATATTGTTTGATTCACACATACAAAAAAAAAACAAAAAAAAAACAAACAAAAAAAAAACCAACAAAAAAATTTACATGTATCCATTACATTTAATTGAGAAATGTATATATTTATTCATCTGTGTTTACTTTTTAGTTTTTTATTGCTTATGTTTTCAATTATTAAATGTACAAAATAAAGTTTAAAAAAAAAGTAAGGAAAATAGACTTCACAAAATAAAATGTTTGAAATAAAAAAAAATAAAAGTAAAAAAAATAAAAAAAAAGAAGAAAGAGCTAAAATCAAAGATCTAACTCAACAGCTGGAGGAACTAGAAAAAGAACAACAAATTTTTCCCAAAGCAAGCAGAAGGAAAGAAATAATAAAGATTAGAGAAGAAATAAATGAAATTGAGAACAAAAAAAAGAGAAAATTAAAGTGCCACCTTTTGTTGATCTAAATATGAACAGCAATGACAGCAAACATAAACAGATAGGAGGAGGTGGCAGATTTGGCTGTCAGAAAACCAAGAATATTGATGTATTAGTTAGCCAAAGGAATGCTGATGCAAAATACTGATAATTGGTTGGTTTTTATAAAGGGTATTTATTTGAGGTAGAAGCTTAGAGTTACCAGGCCATAAAGCATAAGTTTCTTCCTTCACCAAGGTCTGTTGCTATGTGTTGGAGCAAGATAGCAGCCGACATTTGCCAAGGTTCAGGTTTCTTGGGTGCCTCTCTTCCCAGGGCTCTGTTTCTCTCTGGGAGCAGCTCCTCTGTTTCCTCCACAAGGTCAGCTGTAGACTATGAGGCTCTCTACCCTTTGCCTCTCTCCACAAGGCCAGCTGTGGACTGTCAGGCGAAAGGCTCATCACTTTTCCCAGGGCCTTCTCTCCTTCCTCACGACCAAGTTCCTCTGTATGTTTACTTCCCGGGGAACCAGCTCAAGACTCTGCATCAGAACTCCAACTAAAAGCTCCAACTCTGTCCTTTGCCATGTCTTTTATCTTTGAGACCCCCTCCACCAAGGGGTGGGGCTTAATGCCCTACTAACATGGTCCAATCAAAGCCCTAATCATAGCTTAATCATGCCCAGATGAACAGACCAGTTTACAAGCATAATCCAACATCTATTTTTGGAATTCATAACTATATCAAACTGCCAAACTGCTGCACTCCACCCTCTGAATTCCAAAAAGACATTACAATATTTTTTTTAAAAACCTTACATCAGTAACAATGCAAGTGCAAAATTATAACATAATCAGTTTAAAGAAATACAGTGTTGTAATTCAACGTGGAGGTAGACGGTGCCGGGAACAATCCAAAGAAAGATTGGGATCAGGGGACCTCACTCCATGTGGAATGCAGGCAAATTTATTTAGGCTGAAGCTGCTTTTATACTACAAAGCTGATAACAAAAGTAGGACATCTTCTGTTAGTTCCTCTGCATGGCACGTAAGAGCACTGCCGGTTCCTGTATCTCTAGATTAGGGATTTATACAATAACTTCTTAGTGGTGGGTTCATTCCGCTCTGCTTCCTCCCTTTGACGTCTGCAATGTGCAGAGTCCTTGGAGACATTTGCTAATGTTTCTTTTCTAGCAAGCATGCTTTTTAGATGCTTAACCCTTTATACTCTGACTCTCAGCATCTTCTCCAACAATTCCCCCTTTTTTGTTTTTTGTTCAGGGTGACTGTGCCTGTCTTAGGTTGCCCTCCTCTGAGGGTCTTACCCGTCTCTGGCTACCAGCCAAGCTCCATGAACAGGGGTCTTGAGAGTTAAGGGTTTTAAGCAGAATCAAGTTATTGGCTTGGCTAGCCTTTTCAGCCCTATTGATGCGGGATAGCAGGGCTTTGCGAATGCCTCCTAATACCATTAAGAGTAGCAGAGCACCAATGATCACCATACTGAAGTTAGCAAGTACAGAGGTTGATTTCCACCAATGTAAGGGGTTTATGTTATTTAATTGATCTGTTATTGATTGCCAAAATTCACTACCTGGAAGTGTAGAGAGTTGATTCTGGGATATGCTCAAAATCCTTTTTTGCAAATCTGTAATTTCTATAGATAAATTTGTGTGATGACCTAGTAAATGATTTTTAATTTTTTCCCATTCATAATGGGAGTCCTTGTATGGGAGAGGAGTGATACAAAAAGCACTTTCATTCCAATCACACTTCAAACCTTGTTTTAAATTTAGATTATATATTTGATCTCCCATTTGAGTAACAGCCATCTCTAAATCATTAAGCCTATTATTAATTTGCTCATCTATATATGTTTGACTATGCCATAACTCACTAACATTATGATGCCAATTTCTAACATATTGTTGTGTTTGAACATTTTCATGCAGAGCAGTTCCTGCTGTAGCAGCAGCTGTAATAATACCTATAAGCCCTAATACAGCAGCAATAATTAATCCAATCAAATGTTTGGTTCTTTTTAAATAATGATCTAGAAAGTGCCAAAGGATTTGGCTCTCAGGGGAAGACTGCCAGCAGCGATTCAGGCGAACCGGAAGCCATATTCCACGACGCCGTCGTCCTATTAGAACCACAGTAGAATTTTCCTGTAAAACAGACTTTGATATACAAGTGTAAAGGGAACAATTGTTGCAGAAAAACCATGTTTGATTAATATTCACTACTCCTACTACAAAAACAATTGGATCCCGTACACACACTTTATGATATGAGCTACCATTCCAATGTAGGGTAGTATTCACCGTTCCCTTTTTCCCAGTTAATGTATAAGTAGGGGCTAGTCCCAAAAATACTTTCCATAAATTTTTTTGTTTTTTCTTGGAACTGTTATCCCAAGAGGAGGGAATTATTCGTCCTTGATTGATCCATCGAATTTGCCTATTGCTGGTTAAATTAGGTTCATTTCCTAGCCATGGATATGGGTGTGTTTCAGAGACAGATACAGTAGTTTTATTAATTCCAGTCCAAGTAACTCCAGTGTAATTGCCATTTTCCGGGACTGGCAACCCCACAGGGGTGCCTTCCCAAACTATTCCATAGGAATCATTAAAGACAATTAGTTCACTTTCCATTTGGCATTCATGCCAACCTTCCTCATAGGTTTGTTTGGAAAGAGAGCAAGTGGAATTTTGAGATTTGTAACTGGAAACACTATAAGAGGGGAATAAAATAATTTTAATTGAGGTTTCATTTGTTCGGCTCAGAACCACAGTCCGATTTTTAATTGACATGCATGGTGATTGTGGCCCAATGCAGAGTGGCCGACCAAAGAAGGGCAGAGTTAGATTACTAATAGTTTTCCCTTCTTCATTACTTAGGAAAGGTAGTCTTTTATCAAAAGGCCCAAGAAATTCTGAACTGCCATTTAAAAAAAACTGAAAATGATGGATCTCCCCATGTAAGTACTCTTATAAGTGGAGGATTAGGTATATATGCCCAGTATGTAAAATTATTAGCTCTTATCCCCAATACTTGCATAATCAATAGAACTGTCGTCCAGAAGATCTTCATTATGGCTCTCACTTGAATCTGCTTCTCTCTGTTTCAGTCTATGGTTTGGCAGCCAAACGGAGACGTTGGAATCTGTAAGCACAAGAGAATACCCTCGTCCCCAAATTTTTACCCATCCTTTCTTCCACTGACCATCATTAACATCTTTCCAATATATAGGTTGATGGAGAGTTGATGCATTCTTTTTTCTAGGTTGCCAATGCACTTCTGCAGGGGTGCAATTTTTTAACTGTTGATAAACATTTAGAAAATTCAAAGTATATAAGGCTTTATTTAATTGATCACGAGGGTTTATCATACCATCACCATTTCCCCCTTTTTGTTTTTGAAGCATGTATTTTAAAGTTTGATTAGCACGTTCTACAATAGCTTGCCCAGTAGGGTTATATGGGATACCGGTGACATGAGTAATATGCCAAGTAGCACAAAAACGTGAGAATGAATGACATATATAGGAGGGACCATTGTCTGTTTTAATTTGTAAAGGAATACCCATTATAGCAAAACATTGCCAAAGATGAGATTGTACAGCGGCAAACTTTTCACTATTATGAGCTGATGCCCAGAGAAAATGAGAATAAGTATCAATAGTAACATGCACATATTTAAATCGGCCAAAAGAGGGAACATGGGTAACATCCATTTGCCAAAGTGCATTAGGATGTTCACCTCATGGATTTACACCAAAGGATAATGAAGAATTATGAATTGGGCCACATGTGGGACAAGAACGAATAATATGTTTAGCTTGTTCTATAGTAAGATCAGGAAATTTGTGTTTCAAACCTTTGGCATTCACATGAGTGTTGTTATGAAAATCAACAGCAGTTTGTATTGGAGCAACTAATTTATCTACTATATCATTAGCAGTTGCCAAAGGACCAGGCAAATGAGAATGGGATCGAATATGAGTAATATACAGAGGAGAAACACGACTTTGGACAAGTTGCTGTAAATTAAAAAACATTAGTGAAAGTTCATCATGAGGTACAATATGTGCAGTTTCTATGTGAGATAAAACCTGGCAAACATAAGCAGAATCAGAGACAATATTGAGAGGATCTGAGACTGTTTGTAACAATTTTATTACAGCATCAAGTTCTGTTCTTTGGGCTGATGTGTAAGGTGTTTGCCAGACCTGTTGATGATTTGGTCCAGTAAAACCGGCCCGTCCATTACTGCTTCCGTCAGTAAAATATGTGGCAGCATGTGGAAGAGGGTTGGTTTTAGTAATGGAAGGCAAGATCCATGAAGTACGTTTCAAAAACTGTAACAATTTAGAAGAAGGAAAATGGTTATCAATAATACCAATGAAGTCACTTAGAGCAATTTGCCAAGAAGAGCTCACTGTAAATAAATGAGTAATTTCTTCTTTAGACATAGAACATAGAATACAGTCCGGATCTCTGCCTATAAGATGACACAAACGAGCTCTGCCTTTTCTGATCAAATGGGAAATCTTATCAACATAGGAATTTAAAGTTTTTAGGGATTTGTTAGGCAAAAAAAGCCATTCTAATATCCCATCTTGCCAAAAAAGTCCTGTAGGAGAATGTAAGGTAGGAAAAATAATTAATTTAATAGGTTTGGTAAGATTCACCCGTGTTAATTGGCCTTCTTGTATTCTTTGTTCTACCAATTGTAACTCAGCTTCGGCTTCAGGAGTAAGAGTTCTAGGACTCGAAAGGTTTGAATCTCCATTTAAAGTGTTAAAAAGATGTGAAAGGGCATAAGTAGGAATTCCTAATACGGGACGAATCCAATTAATATCCCCCAATAATTTTTGGAAGTCATTAAGAGTTAGCAGCTTATCTCGACGAATTTGTACTTTTTGAGGAGCCACTGTATTAGAAGTCATTCGGAAACCCAAATAAGTAAAAGGCGTTTCTCTTTGAATTTTTTCTTCAGCTACTTGTAACCCATAATGTGAAAAAATTTGTAAGCTAGACTGAAACAGGTCTTGTAATACATCTATATTGGGGTGAGCAAATAAAATATCATCCATATAGTGGATTATTAAGGCAGTTGGATATTGTTCACGAATTTTTTGCAAAGGTTGATTTACAAATAATTGACATAAAGTTGGGCTATTCAACATACCTTGAGGCAACACACACCATTGAAATCTTTTTTTTTTTTTTTTAAGATTTTATTTATTTATTCATTTATCCCCCCCTTGCTGCTTGTGCTCGCTGGGTCAGCCAACCACGCCGCGCAGGCGGGCCTGCCCCCACCAGGAGGCCCCAGGAACCGAACCTGGGGCCTCCCATATGGTAAAC
>JAKSZT010054558.1:1637844-1653208 GCA_026826555.1 Tolypeutes matacus
GGCTCCCATAGGTTTAATTACTTTATTTATTTCCCTAAGATCTGTTATCATTCGCCATTTCCCTGATTTCTTTTTTATAACGAATACCAGTGAATTCCAGGAGCTAGTGGAGGGCTCTATATGACCAGCTTTTAATTGTTCTTGAACCAAAGATTGAAGGGCTTCGAGTTTTTCTTGAGAAAGGGGCCATTGATCTACCCATATGGGTGTTTGAGTTAGCCAATTAAGAGGCAAAGTGAAGCCCTTTTTATCAATGGCCCCTATTATAAATTTGATTGATCTGGGTCAGTATAACCCAGGCCCCGCCGATCACCAGGTTTACTAGTTTGTCCAAATTGCATTTGATTCATCATATTTTTAACGGGCTCAGAAAGAGTAGGGATATGTATATATGCTCCCCATTGATTTAAAAGATCTCTGCCCCATAAATTCAATCCCACATCAGCAACAAAAGGTTGTAGGGTGGCCTTTTGCCCTTCTGGACCTATTATATCAAAAATTTTTGTACTTTGATAAACATCAGTCATAGTTCCAATACCTGTAAAAACTGTAGGAACCTTTTGTAAGGTCCAAGCTTGAGGCCAATAGCATTTAGCTATAATAGTGACATCAGCTCCAGTATCTACTAATCCTAAGAAAACTTTCCCATTAATAGTAATAGTTATTTCAGGTCTTTCATCTCCCACAAACGTTTGCCAAAAGACCCTATGGCCTGTTGATCCAAAGCCACCAGTTCTTTTGAAAGGAAGTGCAGAAGGCTTATTATAAGGAAGAAAAAGCAATTGAGCAATACGGTCACCATTAACTATTTGTACTTGTCCCAGAGACTGTACCATAACTTTAATTTCTCCCTGATAATCTTCATCAATAAGTCCCATTTGAACCAAGAGTCCTCTTTGAATTAAACTACTTCTCCCAACTATTATCCCTACTGAATTTTTTGGAATTGGGCCTTTAACTCCTGTAGATATCGTTTGGATGCCCATTGATTGTGTTATTAATTTTGTTTCTGTACTTGGCAGATCTACAGCAGCACTTCCCTTCGTTGCTGCTTTTAATTTGGTAACAGGAGTGAGTGATTTCTCCCATTGCTGACAGGATATTTCAAGGGGAGGCTCATATTGTTTGTCTGTGGGCCCTGAGCTAGGCCCGCATAAATGTTTCCCGAACGGGTGATCAACTTTCCGTCCCCATAAGATCGGGATTTACATTCCCTAGCCCAATGGAACCCTTTCTGACATTTTGGGCATTTTGTTGATGGACGCGGACATGACTCATTTCTCTTTAGTGGTCCTGAAACAGAGAGCATTTTGCACTGTTTCTGAAAATGTCCTGTCTTTCCACATCTATAACACACTCCCTTGTTTCCTCCACCCTTGCCCAGGTATGCTTGAGCCATAGCAGTAGCCATAGCGGCCATCTGATGAGTAGAAGATCCAATATCCTGACAAGCTTTAACATAATCAGGTATTGATCCACCAGCTGCTTTTATAGGTCTTATAGCTTTTTTGCATTCACTATTGGCATTATCAAAAGCAAGAGTCAAAAGAATAAAATCTCGAGCTTCAGGAATTTGCACAGTTTTCAAAACAACATCAGAGAGCCTAGCAATAAATTCTACATACGGCTCATTAACCCCTTGAATTATCTTTGAAAATGACTGTGCAGCTTGGCCAGGAGGCGCAATTTTCATCCATGCAGCTAAACAAGCCATCCTAACCTGAACAATAGCTACATCATTATATTGCAACTGCCGAGGAATACCCATCCAATCACCAGTACCCAAAAGCTGATCAAGAGTTATTGGAACAGGAGGGTTTTGAGTTGCATTACGCCTGGCCGTTTGAGTAGCTTCATCCGTCCACCATGTTTTAAATTGTAAAAATTCAGCAGAATTTAAAACTGTATGAGCTAGCATTTCCCAGTCCCATGGGATTAATCTATCTGTTTGAGCCAGCCCTTTGAGAAGACCAAGAGTATAAGGGGAGTTAACCCCATATTGAGCACAGGCTTGTTTTAATTCCTTCAGTAGTTTAAAAGGAAGCGGTTCATGATGGAATTCCAAAACTCCCTGAGGATTAGCTTGATCAGGGGGTAGTTGAGTTATAGTTACAGGAAACTGTGCCACCATCTGAAGGGCTTCGGGATCACCAATGCTTCTGCCCTGTGCAATACATCTCATGAGAGGCGATGAAGCCTGGGTGTTAGGAACCTTTACACGATTGGTACACGGATTATCATCAAAACCATCAGGAAATATAGTAAAAGGGTTAGTAGGTGGAGGAGCAGGGTTCCAGGAATCTTTAATAGAAGTTTTCTTAAATACACCTAGGTCTCCGGGATTAGTTCCCTGTTCCTTTTGCTCCTTAGGTAAGGTAGGATACAAAGGCTGAGCAGAAAAAGCAGCTGGCTGATTCAACAAACTAGTGCTAGTTCCCTTAGTACGGCAGAAAACAGTATCCTCCTGATCAGAAGTGCAACCCTCAGGAACTTCAAAACTTCCCTCCTTTAAAACAGGCTGTTGAGTACTATCATCAACACCTTTTGCATAAACAGCATTTTCATCATCCTCTTCTTCAGATTGAAGAGGATCTAAGGCAGTGGCTATTTGATGACAGAGAGTCCACACTTGAAGAGGAACTGTTTCCCCTTTTTGATAAGCTCTTCACAATGATTTCATTACTAACCTCCATTGCTTAAAATTTAACACATGCCGTCCTTGCAGCTGAAACCAGTTACAATGTTTCTGTACAAGAGAAAAGAGTTCTAGTAACTCGTGGGTCGTCACAGATACCCCTGTATTCTTTAACAGGGTCTTCAAAACTTGGGAATATTCCTCTAACCGAGTCGACTGATTACCCATTACCCTGATGATCAAGATTATTTGACTCACCTTATAAGATTCAAGGACCGTCCGACCCAGCAACAACAGTCCTTAGTTCCACGGCACTGATCCAGAGAAGAAGACGATGAGAGAAGACTAGTCTAGCCCCACATTGGGCGCCATCTGTTGTAATTCAACGTGGAGGTAGACGGTGCCGGGAACGATCCAAAGAAAGATTGGGATCAGGGGACCTCACTCCATGTGGAATGCAGGCAAATTTATTTAGGCTGAAGCTGCTTTTATACTACAAAGCTGATAACAAAAGTAGGACATCTTCCGTTAGTTCCTCTGCATGGCACGTAAGAGCACTGCCGGTTCCTGTATCTCTAGATTAGGGATTTATACAATAACTTCTTAGTGGTGGGTTCATTCCCCTCTGCTTCCTCCCTTTGACGTCTGCAATGTTCAGAGTCCTTGGAGACATTTGCTAATGTTTCTTTTCTAGCAAGCATGCTTTTTAGATGCTTAACCCTTTATACTCTGACTCTCAGCATCTTCTCCAACATACAGTTTGTCTTGGGCAACGTCCCATCTGCTGTAGACCTCTGAAACTTACAAAATCATTTATCTGCTTCCAAACACAAATGGACAGACAAAGGATAAACATTTTCATTTTCATAAGGAGAAATTGGGAGAGAAACATGAATCAGGTTCTCTACAGTTCAGTAAACGTGCAGGGCATCCTCTATTCCATTTCAAAGTCTAAGAGTCATTTTTAATATGATGGTTTCTTCTTCCTGGGGCCTCATAGGGACCCACCCTTTCCACAGGCTTGCCCGATGGCCATTTTCTTGGTTCCCCTCTCATCAAGCATCTGGTGTCAGTCAAGCTCTAGACCTCATCCTCCAAGAGTGTCGGGGTGATTGCTACACCTTATCCAATCTTTGGGTTAGAGTCTTAGCCCCCCTAGTACAGTGAGGTGAAGACAACATTCCCCCTAATCTTTGGCATACAGGCTCAACCCTCTCAGAGCAATGTTTTGACACCTAGCCTTCCCTAAACTTTGGCATACAAGTTCAATCCACTCAGAGCAACAACTTGACCACCTGGCTTTCTCTAACCTTTGGCATACAGGCTCAACCCTCTCAGAGCAACGAGTTGACCACCTGGCCTTCTCTAATCCATGGTGGACAGGCACACCCCTCTCAGAATTTTGGGATGCTGACCTTAACCATCCTAATCCTTGATGAATTTGCTCCACTCTCTCTATACCCTGGGGTGGCAAAACTCTCCCAGAACATTGGGTGGGAATATCCACCCTCTTCAACTGCTGGGGAAAACTCACCCTCTCTGTACACATGGGTGGGGTTCCTCTCTTAGTTCAAGCCAATGTCTTAATTCCAGATCTCAGGTTCCATGGTTTTTTTCCTTAAAGCAGTTTCTCCTTCAATGTCTCCTTTCCATGTCCTTTTTAGTCCAAGCAAACAGTGGTTTTGTTCATACAGTGCTCTCAAAAACCTTGTTGGTTTGGCATGCAAGAAGCAGAGGTCCAAGCCATCAGCCAGTAAGCTTTTCCACAAGCCTTTCTGAGATAACTGCATTTTCAATTCTGATTTACAACTTCCTAGTTTAGTTAAGTCCTCAAATGGGGCACTAATATTTGGGAGTTTGATTTCCACAGGCTTGAAATTTTCAGAATCAGTTTTTTGTCTGCTTTGTGCCCAGCTGTTCAATCCTTAGTGTATTTTTCTCATCTAGCATTTTGCTATAAGCTGCAAGGAGAAGCCACATTGCATTCTCTGAGTTTACTTTGGAAAGTTCTTCAGCTAAATTCACAGGTTCACCTTTTTCAAATTCTGTCTTCCATATAACACCAGGAGTTAATCTTGCTAAGTTCTTTGCAACTTTAAAACACGGATCATATTTCTTCGGTTTCCAATAATAGTTTCATCATTTACTTCTAAGGCAATAAAAAATCTCTTTAGTGTCCATCTCACAATTATTTCCTTCTAAGGCCTTATCAAAAACAACTTTAAGCTCCATATTGCTACCAACAGTCTCTGCAATGCAATCTAGGCCTTTTCCATCAAGCATCTCACAATTCCTCCAAAAAATACCCCTTACCCATTTATAAAACCATTCCCACATTTTGGTAACTGCAAAAACGTGACCCCACTCCTGGTACCAAATCCTGTATTAGTCAGTGTATTAGTCAGCCAAAGGGGTGCTAATGCGAAATACCAGAGATTGGTTGGTCTTTACAAAGGGTATTTATTTGGGGTAGAATTCCACAGTTACCAGACCATAAAGCGTAAGTTTCTTCCCTACCAACACATTGCCATGTGTTGAAGCAAGACAGCTGCCGACGGTTTGCCAGGGTTCAGGTTTCTTGGGCTCCTCTCTTCCCGGGGATGCATTTCTCTCCAGGCTCAGAGCCTATTTCCCCCACAAGGTCAGCTGTAGACTATTAGACTCTCTAGGCTTTGCTTCTCTCCACAAGGCCAGCTGTGAACTCTCAGGTGAATGGCTTGTCTCTATCCCTGGGCCTTCTCTCCAACATCAAAACTGCAACTCAAAAACTGCTGCAACTCTGTTCTTTGTGATGCCTTTTATATTTTATTCCCCACCCACCAAGGGATGGGGCTCAACACCCAACTGATGTGGCCCAGTCAATGCCTTAATCATAACTTAATCATGCCCAGATGAACAGATCAGTTTACAAGCATAATCCAATATATATTATTGGAATTCATAATTACATCAAATTGCCCAACAGCTGCAGTCAGCCAAAGGGGTGCTGATGCAAAATACCAATAATCAGTTGGTTTTTATAAAAGGTGTTTATTTGGGGTAGAAGTTTACAGTTACCAGGCCATAAGGCATAAGTTACTTCATTCACCATAGTCTGTTGCCACATGTTGGAGCAAGACAGCTGTTGATGTTTGCCAGGATTCAGGCTTCTTGGGTTCCTCTCTTCCCAGGTCTCTGTTTCTCTCCAGGCTCAGCTCCTCTATTTCCTCCACAAGGTCAGCTGTAGACTATGAGGCTCTCTAGCCTTTGCCTCTCTCCACAAGGGCAGCTGTGAACTGTCAAGCAAATGGCTCATCTCTTTTCCTGGGGCCTTCTCTCCTTCCTCACGACCAAGCTCCTCTGTATGCTTACATCCCGGGGCTCCAGCTCAAGACTCCGCATCAGAGCTCCAACTCAAAGGCTCCAACTCTGTCCTTTGCCATGTCTTTTATCTTTGAGACCCCATCCACCAAGGGGTGGGGCTCAACGCCTTACTAATGTGGCCCAATCAAAGCCTTAATCATAACTTAATCATGCCTAGATGAACAGACCAATTTACAAGCATAATCCAATATCTGTTATTGGAATTCATAACTATATCAAAATGCCAAACTGCTACAATCGGTAAGTCTAAAGATCTTCAAAAACATTAGCAAGAAATCATCTGACAGCAGAGAGTTCTCTTACTGAAGACACACCTTCCTTTCATACTGAATAACTTTTTCCCGGAATTGAATTTTTTCCCCTTGCTCTAAAAAATGAATTTATTTTTATGATTTGAACTGATCTAATAAGAGTATTAACTGACTTGTGTTGCAAGCACTGAGCATTCTTTATTTCCAACAAATCTTTTTTTTTTTTTTGGATTTTGGATATAAAGTAGTTCAATTTTTTTTTGTTGTCCAAGGGCAAAGCAAGGAATATTTTGGTCTTTGTTGTGATGATAGAATATTTTAATTTTAAATCTTTTCCCTCGTAAGATTATGCCATTTTTAAAATAGAATTATTTCTATACCTTTCTTTTCTGGTACCTGAAAATTTTTGTGGCCTGGATGGCTATACTAACTCACTGTAAAAGGAGGTGAAAAGGTATACTGGAAAAGTGGTGGTAATGGAGAAAATAGTTTTGGTTAATTTTTTGGTTTGGGGTATTTCTTGAATCTTAACCATAGCTCTTGATCCCTCCTGGAAATGCTACAGTAAAAAAGGACAGAGAGCTTTGAGAAATACCTAAGACATATCTTAGGAAAAAGGTGGTTTCAATTTTTATATATTGCTGATAAATTTTCAAACAATGATGAGCCTTTTTTTTCTAAGAGCAAGAAATATGGGTTATTTGTTATTGCTATTTGAATACAGTGCTCTTTGCAGTCTTAACATTTGGGGAGAAAATGTAGGATTTTTGAGACTTGATTACACCAATATAGGTATAATCTGATGTTCTATAATTGGTGACTTAGCAAAGACCGTTTCTTAGAAAAACACAAAGAACGGTCACTCCTCATTCAAATTTTTAATTTCAAGGTGGTTTGGATTTTGGTAAGCCATTTTGACTCTGAAGAGTACTTAAATGACAAGACCCACTATCAATAGACTTATAGCAAGTCCATCAAATAGTCATTACTAGGCAAACATTAACATTAGTGTCTTTCTGAGAAAAGTTAACTTTCCCAGATCCATGAAACAAAAATAGATTTGCAGCAAAAGTTGAAAATGAAGGAAGGTCAGGAAAAACAAAAAACATGAAACAAAACAAAGCAGCAAAGCCTGTGGTTTAGTTAGGTGTCTTCTGTAGGAGCACTTGATTTCTAGTGTGTTTTATGCAGGATGGTAGTTCTATTTCACAGCAATTCAAAACCAAAGTTGCTAGCACCATTTTGCTGTTGTGCCAGTTAAAATTCATAGAGTTCCATGAAATGTAAGTACATGGAAAATGTCAAATGCAGGGCAAGCAGTCTGATGAGTAGCATTCCAATAGGAAAAGAAAGGAACTATATTCTGTATCCAGTCTTAACCCGGGTATCAGGCTGGCCCTGCCCTCTTGCAGTTCAGAGCTTGGCTGATAGGCTCCTAACTCCTGGCATTTGACAGCTATTTTTCTCTAGTAGCTTGTTTTTCCTTTTTTTTTTTTTTTTTTTTTTTTTGTTGTTGTTTCAGAAATCATCATGTTTCAAAAAATGCACAAAAGCAAAAGGAATATTTAATCACTGAACAGAACTAAATACTGTTGATATTTTGGTATATAACTGTACAGGGTTTTTTTTCTATGCATGCTTATACTTTTAAATTTTTTAATCAAAAGTGAGATCCTCATCTACCCACTACTTTGTAATAAACAGCTTATTTAATAACTTAGAGAAAAAGGGCACTCACTGGAGTGCAGAGACTGATGATTGCAGGCAGAAAGTTTATTGGGAAGTTCTCCCAGTAGAGGGGGTCTGAAGAATAGATTTCAGCCCACTCCTGGAAGGTGGTGGATATGACTTTATACAGTACATCAATAGGGGGGGAAACTGAGTACAGCCTGGGGCCAAATGGCTAGAGGGCAGTGGGCTAGGAGGTAGGGTATTCTTGGAATGTAGGAGGGGTTGATGGTGCCTGGGCTACAAAGGGGTGAAAGCCCTTATCTGCTCCACTGCTCTATGGCTCCTTTGTTCATTCTTGGAGGGGATGGGCTGCCTCCTAGCCTGTAGGAGATGGCTTGCTCAATTGGTCAGGTGGGTTATGGCTGGAGGTTGCCTTTCTTCAATTTATGTCACAGGGATATTAATTCACAGTCTTAGGACCTGTTAATCATTGCAAACCTCATAAGGGGGAACTTCTAACATTCCTAACTCTTTGATTATAAATATACATATGATGAAGGACCTACATAATGGGAATACTAGACAGAATGGAAGGGTGAGGGGATTCAGAGCATTGACTCAGTCTGGCTACTTCCTACTGTTATGGGGTGGTGAAGGGGTCCCATCCATTCTGTCCACTGGGTTCTGATTTCTGGTCCCAAAGAGGTTGGTACTGGCACTCATGTAGCAAGAAGATGCCATTCACATATTCCTGAATTGTTGATTGTACGATTCATCATGTGAATCAGATAGGAAGCTGTAAGAGACAAGGACCAAAAAGGAGAAGCAACAATACTATCAGTAATGGTACTATAATAGACAAAAGGATTGATTTTAGGGGTAAAGAGAAGTAAGAAAGAAATGAGGATAGCCATGACTGGTTCTCGTAGTTATTATCTTGGGCTCTCTGAATGATTTCTATGCTTTCTTTCAAGACTTTAAGATTTTCTTCTACCTGCCCAGGTTTGTCAATATAAAAACAAGTTTCATGTATGATTGCTCAGGTGCTTCCCATGATCTTGTGATATTCTCATGGTTGGCTTTGAGATTAGTAACTCCTGTTGGATTAGGGACAGGGGTAGGGTTTGGGGTCATTTGTTATTGGGGCAGGGGAGACCTACTGACTCCAACTGGGGTCGCAGTGGGTTATTTTGCTAAATGGGGCTAACATTCTCAACTCTTTTTTTTTTTTTTTTTTTTTTCTGTCTCGCAACTTTTTTTATATAGTTGGGTGGAGAAGGAGAGTGGGAATGTAATTGTCGATCATCTGGTTGCTTTCTGCTGTTATGGGGTGTTGTGGGATTCAGTTATTGTTCCCCTTTTGGGGCTGAGATATTGTGGCTTCTGGCTCGGTGGCTGGCACTGTATTTTTGCAGCAGGAGAAGATCATGTTCATGAGCCTGGGTGACATCTCGGACGGCTGTTTGGATAAACTGAGTTATAACGTGGAAGATGTATGGACCTGCTGATGTGAGGAGAATGAGAGTTATAATTGTAGTAAGGATAGGAATTAATCATGAAATTTAGGGTGGACTGTGAGATTATCACCTCCAGTGGTCTGAGGAGAAGGATTAATAAAATTATATATTTAGCAATGTCTTTGAGTGATTTTTATTTTTCATGGATTTAAGATTCCCAATCTGCCTAGGTCTACAGTTAAAATGATTTAAATTTTTCCCAGGTGTATAGTTTGAGGCATAGGCAACAACAATTTATTATTACTTCCTCTTTTGGGGTTGTGGGGTGGCTGGCATTTTAACTCGTAATCTCAATGCTTGTATTGGTTCTGCTGTTAGCACCTTAAACTTAGTCCATTGTTGTAATGATCTGGTTACAAGAGTCCCATTGCAGTGTCTGCAGCACTGAAAGCATACCTTGCCCCTTCTGAGAACAGGAGGGGACCGATGTCACAGTCGTTAGAGTGAACACGAAGAGCACTCGTGGGTGATGTTTATGAGCTGCTGGTGAGTGACAGGCAGTTGGAACTGCTGGGCTGGGCACCACAAGGTCTGGCCTCAACGATATTCTTTTCGGTGGAGCCACTCTGCTACTTTTTGGTCTCAATTATATGGCTCTGGATCTTCACGAGGGCCTCTGGCTCAACAGCCCCAAGACAGATGTTAGAGGAGGGGGGCAGGGACACGATAGACAGTTACCTGTCGCTGCTAGCAGGCATCCCAGATGTTCTTCCACAGGTCTCTCTTCCCCATAGAGGGCAGCCCACAACAGTTCATTGTTCCAGTCTTCTACTTTGGCTTCTTCTCACAATTGTGACTAAAGCCCAAAGGGTATTTGTTTAGAATGTTGCCTTTCTCACAAACCCCACCCAAAGCTAATATTGGTACTGGCTACATCCAATTTACAGAGTAAATTAAGGTTCACCACCCCCCTTACTGCTTAAACTTGTGTTATTGCTCTTTTTACTCTTTTTTTTTCTAAAAAGCAGCCTGCTTTTGGGGGGGGGGTGTCTCATTTCCATGCACAACTTTTTCTGATTAACACATATAATGGTTTTAATACCTGAGCTAAATGAGGGATGAAGCATTTTCAGTACCCCAACAATATAATAAACTCTATTAGAAAACATTGTACTTTATCAATTACAGCAGAGGTTACAGGTTTTGTTTTACTTAACAACATTTAAGAATTTGATAGACAGCCAGGACTTTGTAGATTGTCCCAGTTTTTTGCCCATCTCAGGCTCTTAAGATAAGATACCATTGTCTCTGATGCTTCTTTTAATCCTGAAAAAGAAAAGGATTACTGGTTAACATAGTATCATCAGTAGGGTTACAGCCACAGGTTTTTCCACGTAGTCAGGATCTTTTCCACCAGATCAGGACAGAAGGTTGGGCTGTGCACATAGCCTTGGGGAAGCACTGCAAAATCCACTGTTGCCCTTCTCACATGAAGGTGAATGCAAGCTGATTTGACTTGCCTAAAGAGATACTAAAGAAAGGCTTAGCAAGTTTTAAAACAAAGTGATAGTGACATAGCCGGATATTATTTTTGCAACAAACTTGCAATATTTGGGACTGCTGCAGACAGCTGTGGTTTTACTTTAATTCACGATAATCTACTGTTATGTACTGCCTCTGTCAACCTTCAATGGCCACTCTTTTTCTGCAGCCATATTGCTGCTTCTATAGTGGAGGAGGGGCAAATAGATGAACATGAGCTAAAGCATCTGCCTCTTGACATCTAGGCGGTGAGGTTGTTTCTGTGACACACACCATTTTTAAAAAAAATAATTAAAACCATGATTAACAACACTATACTTTATCTAATATTATGCTAAAACACTTTTAGATTTTCAGGAATTTTATGCACTCTTTAAGTACTCATATGAACATTTCACTGATACAACTTTGATTAACAGAGGGTTAAAGAATCTATTTTAATTTCATAACACTTTTAAACACTTTCCATTCAACTTATAATATATCAAATGAACTCAACTATTCTATTATTTCACTTTTGCCCAAGGTGAAAGATATTTTTCAGGATTTGTTTTTGAGAAGACAGGTTTGAACATTATGTTCTTTTAAAAGTGATAAGATTTATTTTTCTTAAATAGCCAAGGAAATAATAAGGTTAAAGCATAAGAAGAGATTTTTTTCTTTTGTATACTGATTAGTCAAGAGAAAAACATTTCGTAAACTTTTACTGAAACAGACTACTGATTTGGGGAATTTTGTTATTTTAACAGAGAAAGAACAAAATTTTAACTTTGTATCTAGCATACCATTTGATATTACAGCTTTTAAAACTTTATAGATAGACCCAATAAATTTTACTCCACTACAAAAATTTCTTTTTCACGAACTTTCTGCACTTTCTGTATTCATTCAGGTTTTGATTTATATTTTAAATTTTCTTTATAACCAGTCATTTTATTTTAGGGCAAAATTACTTTTTCTTTAATGATAAAAATGCATTCTATACACCCTACATACATAAGTTACTAAAATGATTTTGAGAATTGTCTCAAAGCAAATTTCTTATAACATACAATTACCATGATTACATTAATTAACAGGTATTTTATTTTAGCAGTGCAGAAAAAAACTATTTTCCCATTATTTTATGAAAACCTAAGATTCCCAATGGAATCAAAACTATCTTCTCCCTATCACCACTTTAATATGCAGATTGAGGTGGCCTCTGACAGGTTTTCCTGTTATGCATCAATTCAGTTTCTATTTAATAATAACTTCCTGTAATTAGCCGTTTGAATATTTCGGTTTAAGCAATGCTTCTACAAACTTCTTATAACTATTTCAAGATAAACTTCGCCTTCACAGAACACATTCCCTTACTTAATGCTACAACAACGCCCTCTACAACTTGCCATATGCATTCAAGTTTTGTCCTACATACTTCCATTTTGATTTTATGAAAAGCAGCCATCTTATCTTTGGATAAAACACACTTTCTTGAACAAACTTATCAAATTCCAGTCAGTACTCCTCCAAACTTTTAACTTTTTTCACATCTTTCATTTCATTCTGTGAAGAAAAATAAACTATTCATATCAATTTAAGCAAGAACTATTTTTTATGAAGATATTTGTAGTAATTCCGTTAGTCAAGACTTACAATTTTCATCACTTTAAAGATTTAATATACATAATGCAAATTTATCTTATTAGCAGTCATACTTATTTATTAATATAAGTGCTTATTTAATTTTTGGCCATTTGAATAGAGCTCTTTTAAGAATTTTCATTTATCAATTTAATATTACCATCCAGAGGTATTAAAATATACACTGGCACTGAACAAACAAACACAAAAAGAGTTAAGACACACCGACAGGAACATAAAGCTCATTAACTTGACTCATAATTCTTACTTCTTTGGTGTGGCTATTTTTAGGCTTTTCATTATTTTATATCTTTGATTTTACTGCTTTTAAGATTTTTAAGTCTTGGAGAACTTGGAAATCAAAAGTGCCATTTTCCGGCCATTGACTTTCATTGTCCAACTCGCATTGCTGCCACACAGAGGTGGAATAGAAAATGAGCATTTTAGGTCTGATATCTCCTTCCGGGTTTAGAGTTTTAAGGTTATGAAAGAGACAACCCATAGGCATGGTTTTGGGGGGGGGGCGGCTGAAATTGAATTCTCCATTTTAGGTGGTGTGGGTGAGACTAAGGATCTCTAGAAAGGAAAGCTTGTTTTTGGAAACACTTGTACTAATAATCAGCAAAAGTTGGGAGTAGTTGAGCATTGTAAATGCAGTTAAGCTTTAATTTAGCAGTTTAGATAGACAGATATTTAACACATATTTTGCATCACTGCTTTTTAGGAGTATACTTAGATAGACTTAGGAGTTAGCTAAAAGCTTACTTGTAAGAGGTGAGCAATTGTAGGTATGTCAAGTAAGATTATTGGGGACGGCTGGGTATTGAAATTTTTGATAAAATGAGAAGGATCAGAGGAATAGGATCTGAGATGGTGTTTGATTTGGGAGAGATCAGAGAGGAGAAGGGGATGTGAACGTGCATAATGCTTTCTGCCTCAGCCATTTCCTGGAGACGGAAGAAAGGAGCTGGGGAAGGAGGCTGGAGAGTGGGGAATTGGGCTTGAGAGCAGGTGGTGGGTGGGGAGATGGGAGCAGGTTCGAGGGGAGGTGTGGGGGAACAGGAGGAGAATGGAGTAAGTTCAGGAGGGCATTGATGAGGCATATGGTGGTGGAGAAGGGGCGTGATCGGAGGGATCAGAGTCAGAGGAAGTGTTTTCTGTGTGCAGAAGTCAGGGAGGATTGGAGAGGGAAAGCGAGCACAGGCTCCAGCACCTGTATGAGGAGGGGAGAAAATTGGGATGGAAGGTGGTGACGATGAGAAAGGGAAGGAAGGGGAGGAGGAAGAAAGCTTTTGAAGAGGTTTCTGGTGTAAAAGAAGAATTTGGTGAGAAGAACAGGATTGACAGAGGGAGGGGCAGTTACAAAGATAAAAGAAGGCCTGAACGTAAAAAATTTGGGGCCCCTTGCTGCTGTACTGGATAAAGTTCTTTAAGTCTTGGAGAACTTGGAAATCAAAAGTGCCATTTTCCTGCCATTGACTTTCATTGTCCAATTCATATTGTGGCCACACAGAGGTGGAATAGAAAATGAGCTTTTTAGGTCTGTTATCTTAAAGTTATGAAGGAGACAACCCAGAGGCATGGTTTTGGGGGGATGGGGGTGCTGAAATTGAATTCCCCATTTTTGGTGGTGTGAGTGAGACTGTCTAGAAAGGAAAGAACTGGGGAGATTCCAAGCAAGACAGGCATCCCTGATTCAGTCAGAAATCACCCAAGAAAACAGGAGACTGCACTTGGAGATGGATGTCTCTGGAGCCAAGGGGTCTCTTCCCACGAGGTCACAGGCTTTCTGCCCACCTTGGCCCTCAGAGACAGTGAGGATCACTTGACCTAGTGCTAGGATTTTTGGGTTTTGGTGGGTTGTCCTGGACAATAGAAAAAGGAGATAGAGCCAGAGAGCAAGATCCTCTAGTGGAGTAACCCTTGACTCACCCAGCAATGATTCAGTGTCCAGTGTTGGATGGATTCTCTTGGCAGAAGCAGGGCAGAGATCCCTCACCGATCATTCAGTCTCAGTGACCTCTGACTCGAGTTTTCCGGCTCACTGGGATGCTGAGACTGATGATTGCAGGCAAAAAGTTTATTGGGAACCTCTCCCAACAGAAGGGGTCTGAAGAATAGACTTCACCAACCCGTGGAAGGTGGTGGATATGACTTTATACAGTACATCAATAGGGGGGGGGAAACTGAGTACAGCCTGGGGCCAAATGGCTAGAGGGCAGTGGGCTAGGAGGTAAGGTATTCTTGGTATGTGGGAGGGGTTGGTGGTGCCTGGGCGGCAAAGGGGTGAAAGCCCTTATCTGCTCCACTGCTCTAAGGCTCCTTTGTTCAATCTTGGGAGGGGATGAGCTGCCTCTTAGCCTATAGGAAATGGCTTGCTCAATTGGTCAGGCGAGTTTTGGCTGGAGGCTGCCTTTCTTCAATTTATGTCACAAGGGTATTGATTCACAGTCTTAGGACCCGTTAATCCTTGCAAACCTCATAAGAGGGAACCTCTAACAATAACGTGTCATTAATTACATCACAAAAATAAAAGAAGTGCACTATCTAAGTGCACACACACACACGAAGAAAATAAAATAAGAATAAAGAAAACAAGAACCTCTCCACAATAAGGCAGGTGACTTCCTCCAGCCTCGAGATGCCCAACTTTGTGGAAAATCTCAGACCTGATCCCAAGGATTATCCTTGCTCCTGCCATTATGAAAATTTCTGCAATTCAAGATAATACAGAAATGCTTCTGGAGCAGTTTGTACTCCCATCTTACGTTTTTGTTTTGTTTTGTTTTGTTTTGTTTTGTTTTGTTTTGTTTTGTTTT